>JABASC010000143.1:0-62072 GCA_019776185.1 Plutomurus gul
ACCCTTTCAACCCACACAGTTAATGACTCTAGTAGAGAGTGATGGAAGCGTTGGAGGTTATGAGAAAAAAATTATCACAAAATTGGTTGGTAGAGTAGATTGTCCCAAGGAAAGGGAAAAGAGTAATTACGTGGAAGATTCAAAATGGGTATAATAAGGATGGACACTTCTTGGCAATGGAAACTTGGGCTCCAAGTCTGCTTTAATGCCAGTGAGGTAGTTCTTACATGGTCACAGTCTATCCCTGGAAATTTGACTTTCTCCTACAATTACCGCTCTTTTCCACATTAATGCTTTCTTACCAGTGAGACTACTAACAACTTCAAGATAATAGCTTGTCCTTCACACGAACTAATATCGAGCTATTTAAGAAGGCCAGAGTCAAGCTTTTCATTTGGCGTGGCGGGCAACATAAACTGAAAATTCCAAGAAAGGAGGGAACACAATTTCTGCTTTGAACAGTTGACAAGACTGTAATTGTATATAGGCGCTGTCAATTGTTTCTCACTGTGAGCTGTTAACTGCAAACACGAAAGTTTCCAAGTAAATTTAGTTCAACATGAGCGTGCTTAATGTGTTTATGTAGGAAATCTTTCTGGGAGTTCAAACTCTCGGGGAAGTTAAATTGAAAGGGAATTGAAGAAGGGCAATCAATTTGAGTTTTGCAAAGCTGGAGAAAAATTAAATTCATAATATTCCATACTAAATGATAAGTTGTATGAGAACTGTCGTATAGGCCACTAATTGAAATGAAAATGGCTTACCTTCGCCATTTGGAAGAAAAATGATGTAGTGCCTATTTTGGGCTGTGTGCGAGTGTAGTGATGACACTGCTACGTGTATAGGCATGCACACTGCTTTAATATGTATGAGAAGCACTCATCTATGAAGTAACCAATCATAAGTTTCCATACAACTTTTTTATGGCTCAGAGTTCATATTCGGATGTAAGTAAATTGATCTTTTGCCAAGACTTCATCATAAACTGTTAGAGAGGCAATATCTTGAGAAAATTTAAGCTACACGGCTCTCGAGCTGAAGACTCAATCAAATAAAGTCATAGCAATAGCTTTGAAAACACATCAAAAGTTAAAGTAAACATTACTCCTACGATTTTTGAACAGATTCTTCTTGCGGTTTTTTCCTCTCTTTTTCCAGAGAAAGAGAAAGAGAAAGCAAGAGAGAGAGAGAGAGGCAGTAGTCGAGAGGAGAAACATTGGAATCATTGGAGAGAGAGAGAGAGGGAGAGAGAGGAGCACTCATTGTCTCTTTGTCTTTTGAGAGTGCACTTTGTGTCCATGGTGGAGGAAAAATAAAATGAAAAGTAAACAGACGGGCCATTTTATATAATTGATCCATCAATAGAGCTCTCCACTTAAGTGTTTAATGGAAAAGAAGAAACGATTCGAGGTTGATGTGAGTTTAGTTGCATTAGACCTGTACTTACATTTTGGCCAACTAGGGCGCATTAAAAAATATGTCTGTCTGTTACTATTATGCGCGTATATTTAGGAGGTCGTCAGATGAGGCAGCAGCAAATGGACAATGTACTGCAACGGAAAGAGAATGATGAAAAAGCATTATGAGATTGTCAAAATAGCGGACAAGTCCCTGCTCACAGTTTCTAGTACACGTGTGGGTATGGGACCTCGGAGAAAACTCGACCTCTTATGTGGAATGGGATTCTTTAGAGAAAGTGCAGGTGAAAGTTAGGCAGCATGATATCAGATGCCAATAGAAGGCATACTACTACTGCATGCATGAGCATGCAGTCTATAAAGATACACGTATAATGTACATACGTGTATCGCAGTTACGTCAACATCAACTGTTCTGTGTATGGAGACGTGAAAGGCACAACACAACAGCTATAACGGTGCAGACTAAAAGTCAGGCAAACAGTGACACGAAGAAATAAAAAATGATTAATAAAAGAAGTTGACTTACGTGGTGGATTGAAATGGTCGAACCTGAGTCGCTCGTCCAGCCATTGCTCTCTAAAAGTGAGTTGAACGCTATATTCCTGTAATATCACAGCACAAGGCATTTATAGAACACTTCCAATGGGATCTGTGCCAAAAGAAGTTAGGCAGGTTGTAAGAAATATTATACTACAGGACACTTTCAGGATCGTGGTTCGGAGTGGTCCAACTTTATGTGAGGGTTTTTGTTAGAGGTACATTCGCAGCCATTACGTTCTGAGAAAGAGTCATCTGCGGTCCACTGAAAAAGCACTCTTTTCATGTAATGTAATACCCACCCTCCGTCTATTCCGCTCCCACCACTAATCACTCTACTTGTTGACAATTCAGTTAATATTTAATTACGATAAACATAGTTAAAATCATTGTGAACTCTTCGTAGCTTTTAAAGCACAAAGGAAATGCACCACAAACAAGCTAGAAATTATTTTTAACATTACAAATATGTACCTGACACAATGCAATTTCTATTTTTGGTGAATACTTGTTACCACCATTCAAGTAAGCATTGATTCTGATGTTTATGTTTAACTATAACAGCAGATATTTATTTTCATATAAATATTATGTTATTTATTATTATATGTATGTGCATCTAGAGAGCCACAACAAAAACAGAACATAAATAATACATTTTAAGAGTCGATTAGAAGTATATCAATTGGTTGCGCTTGGCGATGGGTCACAAATTATTGAATATAGTTCTATCTACTTTTGGAAAAAGAAGGTTTGCTATAAAAGTACGTTTTCTAAATTACAATGCCCTATAATCGGGTCCATGTGGCTAAGTGGTAAGCGATGCCAGACACCAGAAGATGTACGAGAAGAAAGAATGACCACAAAAATGGTACACACTTGTAAATCTTTCGGTCGATATATTTAGTAAAGGTCGTCCTCTGGGACATAAATGTACCAGCTTTAAAAGAAAATGGGAAACAGGAAAAAAATCCAAGACTACATTTTCAAAGTAAGAATCAAGTTTTTGATTTACTCTTCGGAGAAAATAGTTCAATGCACGAATTGCATTAATGGCAATTCCTAGTAGAACTCATGTATGTACATTCCAATATACAGTGTATGTAATGTTTCAGACGGTGCACGCAGATACGGTTTGTTGAGTTTATGAGAGCGTGGATAAATGAGAGCTGATCAAAGGGTTGGTCTGAACGAATCATATTCTATATAGATATATAAGCACGATAAATATTCCATGCATATGGATCACGTTATATTTATATATATGTATATAAATGTATGTATAATATTTCCAATGGAATTCCAATGAAGCCGCAACCGTATCAGATATATTGGTGTCGTCGTTTGAAATGCGATCTCTGACTCCCATTCGAAGCAATTTAATTCCAGGGCAATTTTTAATGAGTACACTGACTGAGGACATTCCTACGATTCAATTGCTGGATTTGCCTTCGCAGCAAAGTAAAAACACGACCTGCAATACATGTGCACAATAGTTTAATAGACATTTGAGTCACAGAGAGAGAGAGAGAGAGTGGATGCATTTAAAGATTGAAGAACAGACAAAGAAGGAAAGATTTCGATTCGTCAACCAACCACTTGGACTGCCTCATTTATTTCCACTCCAGTTAAGGTTCCAATTCAAAATCCAACCAGGAGACTTGTATGTATATATGTGTGTGGTTCTCTCGTTATGCGTGCTCACAATCTGCTTTGGAGCCCTTGCTCTCCTTCCAAGCACCATTGAAATGTGACAGTGTATTCCATTTCAACAGTATCCTATTTGGTCTATGCTTCTATTACACACAGTAGAGCACACAGTGTAATTTACTATATATGGAAATGTGTGCAACTGCAGATTCATGTAGGTAGGTTAAATTGCATTGTGTCAGGAATATTTAAATTATCAATCAGGATTACGACTTACAAGAAATCCAAAAATTTAACTTGAATTTGAAGAATATAAGTAGATACATACAGAGCGCTATAGTGATAGTTATGTATAGTTCAACATAATAATAATATAATATAGCAGTGTGTAGAGATTCTCTTTTGGGGGTAGTTCTTATCTGGAAGAGTTAGCGGAGAGCCCTGTACTTGAAAAGATTATGCAAATCTGCAATCTCCGGCTCTGTAGTAGTTATATACGTGACGAGGAGGGCGGAAGAAAATAGCTACATTAGAACGGACGAGATAAGTATTTGACAAGGAAATGTGAATGTGTTGAAGAATAATGTGGGGGGAGTGGGGAGAGTAATAGAGTGGGGGCGATACGTGCACTCTGTCAGCAGCATTAGACTCTTTCTCAGAGATCGGCCACTTGAAAATGAAGTTACAAGATGGATTTGTAGATGGTATAGGAAACAATCGTGAGATTAGTCTTTCTTTGTAAACGGAATCACGATTTATTCCCGCTTTTTCACAGGGGAGAAAAGAAAAGAGAGTAAGTATACATGGTAAATGTCTTGAAAAGCGTAAGCAGTGAGAGTAAGCCACATGAAAGAAAGTCTAGGAACGTACAAGCACACCAAAAGCACTTTCTGTCAACTTCCATCCATCATTTCTGCTGAATGTGAAGGTTGGCGGGTGTCAGGCAGCAAACAACGCCGCCAGAACCGTGCACAACCAGTAGAGACAGTTAATGGATGGAAGGACTTCTTGATTATAGACATACAATCGTAGTGACAACTAATACATCAGATATACACAGATTCACAACCACCAAAATTGTTTTGGTGAGCCAGCAGAGTTGACTGGAGAGCATCATCAACAACAATCAACCAGAAAGTTCACCACAAAAAATCATCAACCATTCAATCAATACACACGTATTAACAAACTGCACAGCTTGTGTACGTGTAAGAAAGTAGAAGTAAGTAGATTAATATAAGAAAAAAAATATAAAAATTCACTCTTTAATACATTTCAAATATTTTATTGCTATTTATTATTGCTATCATTTGACGAATTGTGTCTCGTCATATTTTTATTGCAGAAAACAGACGATATGAGTGTCTTACGAATTTTCCAAGCTCTCGGGTCAACCAGAGATTCACAGCTTAAAATACAATTAGTTTTCTTTCTCCGCCAGCACCACCCACAATCATGGACAAATTGTGAACATCCTCACGGGATTATAGAATCGAAACATTTTCCAGCACAGCACATGACGACGATGATCATTACATGACATTCTACACGATAATGCCAACGACAGAGATTCTAAGCCGACTCACACAAAACAGCGACAATAATACAGAGACCCTTGTGTCGTGCATTCATCATGGAAATCTATTTCTGCGACGAAACTGATCGGTGAATTATTAACAAGCAAAACAAGTGAAAGCGTGATGACGCTCTATGCAGTGTGTGGCAGTCAACCACAGTTCCCCTTTCATGAATGTATTTTCAGTGTGCACACTCTCTTTGTTAGTTAATAATTATTACTAGTGGTGTTATGATTAGCTTTGCTTGCTTCAAGGCGAGCCAGCAACCAGACCAGAAGTCAGAGAGTCCCGAAAATGCACATGGTTTCTTATTCTTACAATTAGACAGGTTAGTTGGCTCACATAGGCCTTACTTACATAAGTACAGTGGCTGACGTAAGCAGATGATCAAGCACGAGTCTGTCTACCTATATACTTACAGAGTCTCGCACAATGCAATTTAGTATTATTGTGCTTAATCAAAGCTCGTGCTGAGTCAGTGCCCACCCCACTTCACATCCGAAGCAATTGTGCAAATACAAACATCATATAGTGTGTTGCAGTTAGAGGTACTAAGAGAGAGACAGAGAGAGAGAAAGATAGAACAGAGACACGTACAATCATACACTACATACTCAACACAACGCCAATTGTTAGTGTACAGTCTAGAAGGCGAGTTTCGAGATTCTACACTTTTACATTGATTTCACAGTCGTTTTTGCATTCGTTATGTAATTCTTCTTCATCATCATCAAAGCAATGGAGTGAGAGAGTGAGAGAGATACAGAGTACAGATAGAGAGAGAGAGAGAGAGATAGAGAGTGAGAGAGAGAGAGAGATTTACTATGTCACCTTCATTAAAGTTGCATCTAGAATGAAACTAATTTTCCCTGTAGTCTATTTTGACTGTGTGCAAGAACACTCTGTGGTTGCCTAAGCTGACTCATGTTTTCCTTTGTTACGTTTCCAATAATCTCCACCTATTCCTAACAAATTCCCTAATCCATATAAATTACGGGTTACTTTGTTGTCCTCATCGTATATGTGTCTGGTGTGTGGCTAGGCAAAGAAATATCATATCAATGAATTCGTTCCAAAAAGTGAACCAAAGCTTCAATAATAGAGAAAGAGAATGAGAGAAAGAGGGACCACTGCGCACTTATCTACGAGTCTACGATAGTATATGGCTTCTTATGAATGCCTTTCCCTGCAATAACATTTTCCTTTCGGGTGCGCAATTTTTCTAGAAACTTTTTCTTAAATGTACATACACTGGAATAGATTCTCCTCAGGTTTAAAATAAGAATTAAATTTATAAGGCACCAATTACAAGCAACGCTAATTTCTTTTATGGCTTCGCGGTAGAAATATGTTACTAAAGAGTTGTGCCATTGTATTTTTATATTTTTATGAGTAGGCGACCTAGGTTCCTGTATAGCTACAGCATCGTTATTTAGATTGTTGATAGAACTCGATAATTGACTAAATATTAGTTTGATTTTTTACCTCTTTAACAAGTTGACTGACAATGAGTGAGGAAATTGCTTTATTATATGGAAATATACGGAATAATTGGCTAATGTTTACTTTTAAAAGGGCTACAAACTTTTATGGGCAATTTTTGCCTTGAATGATGAATAAAGTTTCATAAACTTTTGTGTTTCTTTCATTTTAATTAGTATGCAAGGGAAATCTTACAAAGGGCAAATGGTAATGAATCGTAGTAAGTGAGAGCAAATATTTCCCAAGTTTGTGCAACCGTTGACTACATATATGCATTATATGAAGCAATGGATGCAATAGCTTGGCCCAAGTCTCTGCATTCATAATAACGTATCCAAGCCGCCTGGATACGTTAACACAGTATTCAGATTTCGTCAGCAAGCAGCCTAGTCACAACCAGCCTCAGCTTTTCTCCTTTTCAATTTCCAGAATTTATTTTTTCCCTTCTGAACCTTATTCTTAAACTTTCCTGCTCTTACGGATGCCTCTGTACATAGTAATGTACACACTGTTCAACAGTTATAAGAGTCTATATTGTAATGTCGTGTTTATGCATACCGTATTTACCGATGTAAAGCCATTATTAAGTAGGACAAATAATAATTATAAAAATCATTTACTATTCGCTACTACGCAGTTGTTTACCAATTACTACAATACAGTGAGAGCATGTACTATTGGCAATAATAAAAATGAAAAGGGTAATGTTTATTGAAAAACTCTTTGTATAATAGTTGTTGACATTTAGGAAAAGTTCTTGATGAATCGCAAAACGTATGCTAAAACCCTACTTTAAAACTTATTTGTCCGATTGGAGACTTTGTAATACATTGTTTTGACATAAAAGCCTTTCAACTTTATTATTAAAACATAGTGAGCACACTTTCAGTGCTGCTTTACTTTACTCTCACATTCGCCATCCAAAAGTACTAGGTTTTTCCCGGATCATTTTACTGGAAAATGTTTTATCAATTATGAGTTAATTATGACGGTAAATACGGTATGTTCCCTTTAGCATTAAAGAAAATGTCTTTCATTTTCAGTTCTTCAGGCGTATGTAATATTTTATAGAAACTAGAAATTAACGTTAATGTGCATGTATATATGAGTATCTAATTATTATTATTTGTGTGCCAGTGTTGATTATTATGTAGCATAAATAAGTGCTGTAATGAAATGAAAGTTATGAAAATGTACTGACTACATACTGGGTGCTCCAAATTATAAGCCCTGCGCACTTCTATATTGTGATAAAAAATTGTGCTGCATGCAGACTGGTATTTTGGATGTCCCATAGAAAATTTACAGAATGTACAATTCAGAATTTGTCCCTACCATTCAGAAAACCATAAATCACAAAATCTTGATTCCATTATATCTCGAAGATAAAGTAAAGATAAACACAGGCTAAGGTGAAAATACAGTCCAACAGTAATTAGTATGTGGATGTTGACCTTTGTTTTGGTTTCCGAGCAGGTAGTGAAAGAAAAACGAGAACGTTGAAACAAAAAAACATTTCATCTAAGCTGGACTGTTGCTTTGACTAGTCATTGTAGGCGCACGTTTTTCTGTGAATTTGTGAGGTTTTGCCAAAAACAACGAACGCACAAAAGACGACAGAAAAACACAAAGTGGAGAAAAAATGAGTCCGATTCGACTGTAAACTTTCTATTGATCGCAAAGGGTAATTACCTCGTCGACGTCTCCGCACTACAGGAAAGGGTGGTACTATTCCTACAAATTGTACGAATCTTGCCGTATTTATTCCTATACACTACGTACGTAAAAAGTAGTTGTTGGAGCATTCCGTGAAATTCTGTAAATGCTTGTAGTAAGCATTGTAACAAACGATTTATTTTATAAGGTTGGCATCCGTCTATAGCAATTTATTTATATGTGCTGCTGCCATGAAAGGATTAAAGATATTCCAATTTCTTGTAGCAACCCATTCACTTTACTGAAATGAATGAGAAAGAAGTTCTAGAAATTTAAATGCATTCATGGTGGCAGTTGTATATTTTAGGAACTATGTGCAATCGTGTTTCTAAGAATAACTATCTACACTAAATGCTAAACCGTCAAAATTCATGCTCCAGAGACTTGATGCATTGTGCCAAACAGTAAGAGAGAGACAGAGAGACACAGTGTGTGTGAAGAGGTGAAAATGTGTTCATTATTTTACATGTAACTACAAAAGTGAGAATTGTATGCTTTGTCAGAACAATTAAAATAATTAGTCACATGAATAGTCGTTTAAAGTGAACGCTATTCTTATGTATCATAGTTACTAGATGGGGGAGTGAAGAGAGTAGAAATGCATATAAATAAAACCGAGTAGGCCACCACAAGTGTCAAATGAACGACTATGGGTGACTAGTTACTACTAATCCTAAGAAAACTCAGTTATAGTAATTACTAAATTATCATTACAGCATTTAGTTTGCATACGAAAAATGATCAGAGAGAGATAGAGAGACAGATTTAGAAAGAGAGAGAGAGAAGAGAGACATTCTTATGAGAGAGCATAATTTATGCAAGCTAAATATCTTATATACTGACTACTCTTATCGGAATAAGTGTATTCATATACGCAGATTAAATATATTAGTAAACATTTCATGAAGCCGAGTTAATAAATATTTTACGTATTTACATGGTCGCACAATTGATCGTTAGTGTTAATAATTTAATGTTGCTTGGTTCAATTCAAACATAGTTATTGACATTAACAGTATATTAATTATAAACATGAAAGTACAGTGAGAGCGCCTAATATTGTATTCCAAGGCATGATCAGTCAATCATACTCATATCACCAGACAAGAGATGCAATTGGCAATTAATATTATATAGTAAGTGATATAGATATATTTATATTTACTATAACGGTAATATTAATATAGACAGACGAGACAGTCACGTGAAGTTTGAAAGCGCAGAGCATGAAGACAAGTTGGATTGGACCACGCCGATGTGTGTGCTTGTATCGAACAAGAGACAGAATATAAAGTGTTTGTGTGTACTGAGCAAGAAACGACAAAAATGGGGCACAGTGAAATCGTACTTTGCACAAAACTATCGGTGATGGGTGGAAAAACGTGGTAGACAGAAAATGGAGTGGTGAGAGAGTGAAAGAGAGTGAAAGAGAGAGAGAGAGAGAAAGAGTCAGAGAGAAAGTTCTGGTGGTGGACAGGGGTAGGAGAAAGTTTGCATAAGTAAAATTCACTCAAGAGAATCTGAAAGATGGCTTACAGAATACACAAGGCAAGTAGTTACTAGAAAGAAAGAGAGAGAGAGATTTTAGAGTGTGTTGGAGAAGAAGAGGTGCATACAGTCGGAGACAAAGAGGGGGTGCAGATGGACGGACTCCTTAGGAAAGGGTGGGGGAGGGGAAGTGAAAGGTTGGGTGGGGCAGTGGAGGTAGAACAGACATCGCATCTATTTAAGAGCAACAAAGAGGACAGACAGTTGGAAGAAGTTGTTTTTTACAAAAACGAATGACCTGGATTTGTGTGTTGATTGAGAGTATGGAGTGGGAGAGAGGAAATCAGTGGAGGAAGTAATCAAGAGTTAATAATGTATATGCTGTTCCATAGTGAATTGCAGATGGGTAATCGAAAAATTTCCATTTCAAAGTGGAAATGGGTAATAGACATTAAGTGATAAAATTAAAAACAAAGGTAGAACAGCCAATTATCAAATTATTTGTATTAATTTTGATCCGTGGTGCGTGTTGAAGAGTATTTAGTTAGGTTGGACGGTTGAGCTCCAAATATTGAATCCATTCCAAATGAACTTTCAGTGCCATTGACTAGTACATACCACCATTGCCACCAATGCCACCACTACTCCTGCTACTCGTGTCAGGTATTAGTAGTAACATAGTAGGACATATAAAACTCACTCTTCTTTCGCTGCTCTGCTCCAGTATTGATTTTGGTGGAAAAATCTGTCAAGTGTCTTGTGCCATTTTGCTGTGTACATTGTAGCTCTTTGCTACTTAATTCTAATTCAACTGTGGAACTGTGCCTCCCAGGGAATTCTCCTTTGTGAGAACTACATGAAAATAAAATGAGTCACCAGAAGGACTTTTATTCCCTCAGGCGTACTACAGAAATGTTTTCACTATTTGCAAGTGACGTTTTCCAAAATATAATATCGCCGTTGATCTTCAAAAATGTCCAATTTGATTTACGATCCACATGTCTGTATACCTATACTCTATATGCATATAGATATATGTCTTATTCTGTGGAATCTACAAACTGTCAGCAAATCTGATTGTGTATTTTGAAGATGCGCGGTTATTTGCTACTCGTGTTACTCGTGTCCTGTGGCCCACTTATCAAAGAAAAGGGTCAAGTAGAAACAATATGACACTGGATGTCCACACTGTAAAAAGCAATAAGGAAGATATATAGCCCAACATAAGTATAAAAAGAGATCTCTGTGCATGTAATAGTAGTAGACTAGGATTGAGATGAATAAATAGTAGCAGAGACACATAATACAGATCTATTACTGTGTATGTGAGTACGATCAGCGAAAATATTGCTCAATACTTCAGGGCACAGCTTCGTGCACATATTCTCGATGCGGCTGCATCAGCAGATAGCATGAAAATATTTGTTTCATTGGCATTCAGCAGACAAAATTCAGTCTGTGGTGAAAATTTAAAAATTACATTTGGCTCCACCAACTACTACTACTTATTCTACTAGAAACACTGGTCCACACTGAACTTCTCTCTGTTCCTCTAGAAACACATACATTTCACAATTGTCCCTGCAGCCTCTCTGTACGTATTTGTATGTGAGTCGGGCAGACTTGGGTGAACAGACAGCACACGAAATACTACAGAGAAGCAAACCGAACCAAGTTAATAACATATCCGTCTACAGATGTGAAGCCCAATGAAGAAGACTACGCGGCCGTTTTTTTCTTCTCTCTGTACAGTGTCTCTTATTGCACTCGTAGATATATCGATTGAACAATGAACCGGCTACCACTTTCAACTATGTTGTTCAAGTAGGTCGTTCAAATAGCAGTAAAAGGAAAGATACAGACGGTAAAGATAGATACTGGAGAAAATGTCGAGAATTTGATTTTCCCCTATAACTTACATACCTACGTGTATGTGTGTGTTTCACCGGTTCGGTGGGTCGTTGGTTGCTGCTGGCTGAAATAGTATTCTTTCGGTGAGTGCAGTCGCACTCGACACTACGCTGTGTCCTGGGACTGCATGGAACAATAGTGACCAGTCTACCGTCTATTTTCTTTCGCTTCCAGCTTCAATACAACAAATTTCACTCATTCACTCAGTCACTCAGTCAATCAATGAATCACGAACATATTCTTTTTCTGAACATTCTTTACCATGAAATAAGATAATGTTGTATTACGAAAATATTGGAAAATCTTATTTTTTAAATATTATTGTTGAGATAATATTTTGTGCATTGAAATCTTTGACTGATTTGATGGGCGTATTTTGGTAGTATTTACGGTTTGCTTTTGTAGCTGACAAGAATGCTAACCGGTTTCTTTGATCTGATCAGCTTACAATTCTTAATCAATGACAACATATTTGAATACGCTCGTATTCGTCGAATAAAGGATTTGTCACAGGTCTTGCGAAATCTACAGCAGAAGAAGATTGCAGGGAATTTGCAATATAAGTCGAGTGGGGAGAGCATAAAGAAGATTCAATTACTGTACATATGAGAATACTGTGAACAAGTTCTTAAGAATTTCGAAAAGGTGATACCTGTATTATGATATTTTCCATTATATTTATATCCATCTGTGACATGAATGCAGACCGTGGATTGCTTTGGCTATGATTGAACCTGAGTACACAGAAATGTGTGCACATCTTCAGAATGAATAGGAAAGAAAATCTCTCCAATTTTACAATAGTATCAAATAGATATCTTCAATATTTTCGAGGCAGGAGGCAACAGAACCACTACAGGTTCTCTCTCTCTCTCCGCATTCAGTAGGGATTTTTATCTATTGTACATAATATGATTCTTCCTTTATTGGTGGATAACATCGTACTCGGTCTATTTGAGCTTCCTTCCTAAAAAAATCCGCGGGTATTTATTCTCCCAAATTTATCTTCTTTGTGAGCCTCCTTCCACTTTAATACAGTTTGAGGTTTTCTCCATCTTCTTCTGTGTATTATTTGCTTTATCCAAATGTGAGATTCTGCCATTCTCTTTAGGTCGTCTTCTTCATGACATCTTCCACTTTGTTGTCGAGTGGTGTAATTTTCTTCTTCTTGAAACAGTTCAAAAAATCTCTTGGAACTTCAAGTACAACTTGGGGAATCATACACACGAGCGATATTTCGGGACACTAAATGCATTCCTATGTACATTGTGCAGTAAAACGTTGAGAAGAACCTGCAGAGCAGCAGGGCTCTTTATATGACGAGAGGGAGTCTTACTTTCAGTGTCACTTCAATGATTGGTAAACAAAACAATTTTTTGTTCAAAAACTGTTTTCAACTTATTATTTTGAAGATAAAACTTTCTACTCTCAATTGCAAGTGGGGGATGAAGCAGTCTTCACTCGGATGGGCTGTCTATTGTCCAATTGAAGTCAAAATTTCTGCGACGCTGTCCTACCGCAAATTTATTTAAGTGGAACTTATGACAAACTTTGAGTGCACGTCAACATGACAACGCCGGTAAACAGCCTCAAAGTCTGGCGACCTCATTTCCACTTCGAATTGAAGGCTACACACAGTGCTTCCGATTTTATCCCTCTCGAGCGATGCATTGTGCACAAAATGAAATATTTACTAACTTTTTCACTATTGCGTTCCTTATAATGATTCTACCCACCCTTTTAACGGCATTTTTTCATTTATTCAATTACATCTGTAATTGTATGAATCCTCCAAGCTAGTTTTCCGCTTTCACACAATGTCTAAGTGATTTTTTTTAATTTGGGTTACTCCTTATTCCAACAACTGATCTTTAAGCCGGAGGAAAATTGATCAAAAATTTACGGCTTCAACTCAAGGATGTTACGTGGAGGAATAAAATATGAATAATAGGGATAAAAGATAGTAAAACTCTTTACAGAGTCATAAAGACCTGTAAGAAGATGTTGGACACTCGTAAATGTGACCGTAAGAGCTGTTCCACAATCGAAATGGCTACATTCGGTAAATATTGTCACATACTCCCACGTCAGTTCTACCTCTCTGTTGATTTTCTCGTAAAATTGAGCTCCCTCAGCATGTTTGCAGGCAAACAACAAGATTTCGCTTTCGAAACTCTGTCAGCAGATTCTATAGATCAAACAACTAACGCGTTTTTAATTTTCCACATGCATGATGGAACTTGGTGAATTTGCATTCACCATTGTTCAGTCTCAAAGCTCAAATCTAATCTATACGAGCGTAAACGAAGACGACTGAAACTGAAGTCGGCTTTTTATCGCAGAAGAGAGTGCGAGAGTGCGAGAGAGAGAGAGAAGTTGTTCGCTCCCCAAAAAACTATTTACATTTCAATAGAGAACTCCGTTCTCATCTATCTTTTACGATCCGCGGGTAAACACGCTAAGCTACCTATGTATTTGCACAGTTTGAATTTGCATTTGAGGGTTCACATTACCTATCAATATGTATCTCCAGAACACACTGCGGATCCCTTCCCAAGTGAACACATCCCCTCCACTATGCACTACAACACAAGAATCCTAAAGTACTGTTCTGTCACCTACAGTTCCCCCTCTAATCAGTTACCAAACGAAAAACCATTCTAATTTTATAGCAAGTGAAAGTAAAACGAAAAACACGAGCCTAAACATTTTCCATGAATGCCTTAGCCGGAGTTTGGAAATCTTTTATATATTTCTGTGACGCCGACTCTATACACCTATTTATTTACTTTGTATTGGGAAAAGTGCTAAAGAGAGATTAACAAAATTCCTACTATATTTACTACCAAATTCAGAGTTGGTCAGTCCGTCGCAGCCTTTAATGCACTGGTAGAGAATATATGTACAAGAAATGCAACAGTGTACTGATCCTTGGCTAATTAGAGCCCTGTCTACGATAATAGACAAAGTAACTTGATTTAATTGTAATAAGAATGGAAGAGTATTGCTTGTGCAGTACATACGAATCCGTTTTAATCTATTAGTGAAAGGAAAATACTTGGACACAAAGATACGAGAGTAAATATAATGTCGTATTTGTAAATAGTAGCTGTAGGAGATATTCGAGTAGAGAAATATCAGAGTCAAACAGACAGAAAGAGACAGAGGGAGACAGACAAAATTAAAGTGTAACTACAAAATGCATTGGACTTTGGAAAGACAATACAATGCTGTGCAGTAGGACACTTGAAACAATCCTTTGAAATAAAGTGAAAGCTTTCACTGTCTCTCTCTTTCCCTTGCAAATTTTAATCTCTTTACAAAATGGAATGAAATAATTAATCGGAAACTCATCGAGATGTCCCAACAAACAACCTTTAGCTCTTCAACGGATTTCATCTTCTAAGCACAACTTCCTTGTCAGTTGGAGCACTCCAATCCAATCTCATCTATCTTCCCGGAGACTCTGTCCCTCTTATAGGCTGCACACTGTTCATTATAGAAGGAAAGAGAAGAAAGGGTTCTGGCTCGTTCATCTTAGCACTGTGCCACTAACACTATCAGTAAATTAGTTGGCGCTTTAGAAAGTATTCTCTCTAGCAAGTGACACAACTGTGACTTCAATCTATGACCGGCTACAATCATCTCTCTACACCATTACTACAGATATCCCCATTGAAATGTGTACAGATGGCTGTGCACTTTATATATATGCCTATTGTTCATGTACGTACGTACTATATGGATGCTGAAATGTATGTTCATAAGAGAAAGAGAGAGAGAGAGAGAGAGAGAGAGAGAGTATTGTCAGAAAGTTGTAGTAGTAGTGGCTGATTGTTTTCAATTGGAGCACAAAATTAATTTTACCAGACGCCCTCTTCAGTGGGTCCCCCATCCCCACCATTCCGATCCCTAGTATTTACACTTTTAACAGAAATTTAGTCAATTAAGTGTTTGAAGAGCTAAGTGCATGCAAGAGTGTTGTCATCTCTGTGTTTGTATAATGCGAGCCAGCTTGAGTCTGTTCACAGAGTGGGGACAAACATGTCAATTTCAAGTGTGGAACACACACACCCACAGCACCAGAACAGAGCCAGAAGAATTCGTGAGTTGAATTCCTAACTAATCAACGTGAGTATATCACAAAATAATGAGACATAAAACTGGTGGCTGGTGCAGAACGTGGTCGTCGTCATTCTCCTGTGTGACCATTCTGTTCAGTTCATGTGGATTGTGTTTCATGTTCGCTCACAAGCTCATCCAACAACCACCGTCATAACACACTTCACACACTTACCATTTCATAATCATCTATCTTGCTGATGGAGCGTAAGTACAAATTCACAGATACATGGGTGGCTTCATCCCGATTAACATCAGTGACAGAAAATAAATTAAATTGCATTTTCAAATCAAATGTCTCGTCTCTTCATTCTTTAGATCTAATTGCAAATAGTATTTATGTCAATAATCTACATAATCATATACCAAGGTGACTACTGCTGCTCATAAGGAACTCTAGTAATCTATCCAGAGAGAAAGAAACAGGGAGGCTAAAACTACAAACTCTATAGCTAAATATTAATCTATCAATTAAGTAGTACTACGAGTACCTAAGCATACTGGCAAAGTAAATTAATTGTACCCAAGTACTATTCAAACATTTAACACTACTACCTAATAGCTGGTAACTCTGTATTGGAAGCGTCGTTGATGGAGTAGCACTTTCACAGTGTGGCTTTCATTGTCAACCCGTTTAATCAAGTGTCCATGTAAAATTTCCATAATCATTCCATCTAATGGAATTATGAAGCCAGACTGCATCCTACTTCTACAGCATTCTATATTAAACGCTTATTATTATTATTATAATTATTATTAAATAAGCTACCAGGAATCTCACCTACACGTTTTTGCATTTGTATAAACCGGTAGCTGCTGGATTATACGAATAGATAATCTTGATTAGCATTTTACCTGCAGTATGTAGTAGGCATGTGGAGAATTCTGGTAAAGCTATGCATGTACAATATTTATACGATAGACACTATTTTATATGTGCATTAATTAGACAGGGAAATTGTTTTCTATTAAGTACTACAAGTACATAGTCAGTAAATGATGATCTGTTCACGTAGAATTTAGGTGGCAACCAATTACCGTGTTAGACTAATTCCTGTGCATTTAACTAAACCATAGCTATACACTTGACATAGTGTCGTCAATTGTTTATATGTTGCGTGTCGTGGCCAAGCATTTTAGGGCTGCCGTTAAATATTTGTCTGTGGGCCGAGTTGGGTGAGGTTAGGTTCTAAAAGAGAGACATTGGAGCTTAATGTTTCCTTTTATGAAGATATTTGCCTACGTTCACAATGCATTCTTAGCGATTTACTGCTGGCTGGTTACCAGGCACTGATCTTATCCACGAGCAACGAACCATTCTGTCGTTCTGTCTCCTCAGATAAATTCTTTGAGCGTCTGAAATATACTTTTAGTGAGTCAGGTATGATGCAGTCAGGTACATATCTTATATGGTGCTGTGAGAAATATTAAAATCGTAAAAAAGTATACAGTGTGCCTACATTGTAATGGAGTTGTGTTCTGTATCCGCCTACGGCTCACAAAAAAACAAGATTTATTACAGGGACCTTGTTGAACAACATATTGTTGATAATTCAGCTCGTCTCGTCTGCTCTGTTGTGCTTGGCTGTCTATCTTCTCACTTTATGTACGACAAAGGTAGTTTCTACAAAGAGTCTAATGTAGCTTGTATTACTAACTTCTTAAGTAAAGCTTTGCTTACATGACGCATGTAGTATATTTTATAGAACAGGCTAAAATAACTTTGAAATTCTAGAAAGCAAAAAACTTTCACCGTCCTACTCTTCACAGTTCTTTTTCTGTGCCTGTGTGCCCTCTGTGTCTGTGCTCAGCTTGTCCATCCCATGCTGAGTTTCTTGTATTCTGACAGCGGAAGGGAGAAACCCTATAATACGTTATTATGTGCTAGGCAACCGGCAGTTGACTTTCCAGGCAAACCATGGCTAATGAAAACGTATCTGTAAGCCTTTTGTACCCTACAGTCATTCATTTACTCAGAAAAGCCCTAAAAGTATGCAATACAAGGTTACAACAATATGTATTATATTACAAATGTGCTGTGCACAAGGAATTCTAGATCCTTGACTGGGCTTAATGCTAAAGACCCAATGAAGAAAACTTATGGCCTTCTACAAGAGTCACTCAAATGCAGACCAGATTCACAGGCTTACAGATTCCCTTTCAGTAGCAATAAGTGCTCGTACAAAAGGTAAATAATACTTTTTCCAAGCTCGAAATCTAATTCCGTGGCTCGTTACGGCCATACAACGTAATTCACAATTCTAAGAGAGCAAAGATTGCACGAATGACAATTTTATCTGAGTATAGTTAGGCTGAATAAAGGTGAAAAGAATATTCGAGAGCCTGGATCGATATGCGGGAATAAATAAATACATACATATCTTCAGAATAGAAGTCGGTCCGTTCTGTGTCATTATTATCGGTGGCAATGTATATAGAAAAAGAAATGCTACTTTAGATGAGATTTCACAAGGGCGGTTACATATATAAAAGTATGTAATATTACGATAAGTTTGAGTGAATGGATAAAGGAACTACAGATGAGTAGAGAAGGGGTACAATGAGCTTATAGCGCCTTTGAGTAGGAATGGGCGATATTAAATTATAAGTAAATATATGCATACAGATTCAAACGTGAGGAAAGGAATCAATTCATCATTCAGTCAATCAATCATGAAAATAAATGGCATTCTTAACTGCTGGCCAATTATATAAGTGAACACAAGTGGGAAGCCTACAGACAAGAATAAGTGCACGCGTTCGTTTTTATACACACCAGTTTCTGGTTCTCTGTGTGAAAGGTTATCAGTCTTCCCAGTACCATTGTCAGTACTTTGTTGTTGCATTGGGTGGCCAAATTATGTTGTACTTACGGTATTTGGACTTGTTTTGTTGTCGCTGCTGTGCTTGCAGGAAGACTTTCATTCACTCAACTTCACAAATGAGCTTCTCTCTCAAGAATAATGAAGTTACGGTACTCGTTGGGCAGAATGCAGACGACGCGAGTCAAAAGAATGAATTTATAAGGATTTCGGAATTTATAGCAGAGTATCCATCGTGCGAGACGCTGAGAGTATATCGCTGCTACGATCCTACAGCGAGTGCTACGAGCAGGCGGAAGCAGAAAATAGCGGCACTCTATGCCACTGTGTCTAATGCTTCTTCCCTCATTCATTATGAATAAAAAGTTACTTCACAGTGAGACTTCAATGGTCGTTCCAGCAGTGCACTCAACAACCGTCAAGGACAACGGCTCCAGCGAAATATATAATTAACGAAATAAAGTGAATAGCAGCAATGAATGATTTTAACAAGATGACAGCAAGACCGTTGGAATTGAAATGATACCATTATTCACAATCTAATCTGTCGACATATTTACCTAGTTAATCAGGGTGAGCGAGGTTGCCATCTTCTGTCACAGCTACACATTTTTCCACCATTTAAATTATTACTGAATCAATCACGGCAGCTGCGTCTTCTCTACTTCAACTATTGTTAATACAGTCTCGTCTCAATGATCACCCTTCATTAATTTTGTGGCTGGAGAAAGTATTAGATTAGTTTTTTTTGCAGAAAGCTGGAGTAATTATAAATAGTGTTCTAATGACCTATTTTCAGATATTTAAATAAAGAGTGCTTGAACAATTTATAAAATTGAATTGGTCTTTAGAAGATAATATTCATTTCTAGGTAATGATTTAGTAAAGGCAAGGAAAGTAGACACACGTGTATTGAATTCCGACATAAAAACTACTCCCAGGGGTTACGTGAAACCTACAACTGTCTGGATGCACAAAAAACTTGACAGTTGTTGCAGATGGTTCCTGGAATATTTCCATGTTTACCCTGGCCTGTCAATGTCATCATGTTTTAGCTGTATAGATTCAATACGCAGGTAGCTCTGATGGTAGTAGCAGGTTGCCAAAAAGCTATCAATATGATTTGTGTGTTGGTGACATTCCGTGAATCACCTGATTGTATTTATTTTCTCTAAGGTTTCCATCGTGAGCTGCGGGACTTCTAAAATAGACGATAATAATATTTGCGTTGAAGACAATTTGCGTTGAGGGCTGTGTTATGAGTCAAATAATTGGATAAGTTCAGTTTTCTAAAGCCCCAGCAACTACATATACATTTATGTGCTTTGCAGAAAGAGAGAAAGAGTCGAGTGAAATGTCTGCAGACCAATTATGAAGCAAAACTAGGAATTCCGCAACCAAGGAAAAGTTATTTTTTATTCATGTATTCATTCTGAAAATCTCGCAGTGAGTTTTTATAGTTGACTAGTCATCCGAACAAAGAAACAAAGATTATCTATACAGTATATAATTGTCGTGATACGTGTCTGGTATTATTTTAAGATTCAAAAATGAAACATGTACGTGGCCTACGACATTATATTTACATTGGTGCCTAGTAACTTTCCCCCAAAGTGTGATTCACATTCAGCAGCAGCAGCAGCACCATTGAATGAGTATATGGGCGAGACGCGGGAATAATGTTTTCACGCAAGTGACTACGAAGAAAAGAAAGGAGGACACTTCAGTCTCTCTCTCGCTCTCATACTCTGTGTATGTGTGTGTGTGTTTGGATAACGGAAATAAAATAATAAGAAATATACACAGAGAGATAGTATTGTGGGAAAGGGCGCTTAAGACGGAGTTAAGTAGAAAGAATAACAGCATCATGGAGCACACACACACAATCACAACAGAGAAATAAAGTGTATAGATTTTCAAGTTGAACATTGGTCAAATGAAGGAGAGAGAATGAGAGAGAGAGAGAGACGACGACGACGACGAAGGAGATGTGGAAACTGCTACATATAAACATTGCATAACTTGGGCAAATATACGAGTGAATTTCCATCTAATGTCTACAGGACAGCTGTATAGCGAAGTGGGGGCACCATAACGTGTTTAACGTGTATAACTGGAGATAGTGGATAGGCTGGTTGCATGACATGGCCTGCTCTGACTGGTAAAGTGTTAAATTCCCGACTAGGAACGAAGGCAAAAGAATCTAGTACTTGTGCTTTGCCAAAGTTTCACACTCGGTTCTCTCCTTTGTCATTCCTTTAACTTTCGCCTTTCTTTCTGCACACAGCAGTGAAACTCATCTCAGCAGCTCTGCTACTGCTCATGTGTATGTATGTATTATATGCTCAGCTTGGCCTCACTCTCTTCCCATGAATAAGTGTAACCAGTTTTTCCAGCATATGACTTGAATTCTCAGGCTTAATCTCAATCTTTTCCAACAAAAACTTTACAATATGTTCACGACGAGAGAAATACAGCAAACGTGTACACAGACACAGAGCAACGCCTTCTTGTCAAATTCATAGCTCAGAACCTCGAATTCATAAAATTTTCCCATACATAAACTGGTAGCAGACGAGAAACAAGCACGGAGAAACGAATGGAAAGCTTTCATGCCGTTTCAACTGGTCCTAGTCGGAGTCTCCCTGCAGCACCTAGACGAAGCGAAATACTCGAGACAGACTCATCTTATTTTGCACGACATTACATGCAAGGGCTAAGTGAGAGATGTGAAGACAGCTGTGAACTTACCTAACTTGACAGCTCATCCATGTGTATAATATATTTATTACTAGCATGTAACATGTTACTCTGTGTCCATTAACATGTAGACGTTGCTAACGGAGCTGCTGCTGGAGAATTCTCAAAGTCATTAAATTTTTCTACTCGCTGCGCGGCTAAACAACGAAAAAATTGCAAAATCTCATTACGAATATTACCGTCCTACATACTTTCTCATTTACTGCAGCTTTCTAATTGTTATCGGCACTATTCACAACTCCCCGATATGCTATCTCCTTTTTTTTACTCACTTTCACACCAGATTACACAGCAAACTTACTGCTAGAGGTAGAATACTTTGATGAAAATATCTAACGATTTTCTCTTCACTTTCACTCGGTGAAATGCGCACAGCCTAATTGTAAGTAGGCATAGCAGCGAAACTTTTCACTACCTCTATACCTACAACTATTTACTACAGCCACCTCTCAATTAATTCACTTTTGCTTACAAATTTATTTGCAAACTCGTGTACAAGGAATTTCTATCTTTTTGCAACACACAGACACACACAGTGCTTGTTTACTTTAGAAACATTTTAAGAACGTAAACAGATTTTTTTTACACAGACTTTAATTTAAAATTCACAAAGTATAAAGTACTTATTAAATCAGTGTCTATTTTGTTACGTAACTCAGAATTCCAATCAATGATTAATAGCAGCTATTTTTTGTCGCTGTTATCCAAGAAACTTTTACATTTCGCTTTGTCCACTTTCAGAATTTTGAAAAGTTTGAAAAGAAAAAGTGCAACGTATTAAAAAGTGAGTCCGAGTTTCAAAGAAAGACCAAAAATGAGTGAATTGTAAAAGTTCTTCAGATTGTAACCGTAGGAGGTTGCAACAGACCTGAGCATTGTACTGTACCAGCAATTTTTAGAAATAAATCTTTGATTTCCGCCTAAACAATTAGGCACACACTTCACCACCAGCCTGTACTATCTAAATTTTCAGTGTGGCTACAAGTAAGTCTATTTGAATTCTCACAACAGAAATTTAACAATTGCTTGACTCAATTTATTCAGTATTGAAAATGTTTTCATTTGATATTAAACTTTGCGGTTTGCACTTTTCAAAAGGCTAGCAAATGCTTATATGTGTGCGTCTTATCTTACATTCTAGCGTACAGCACGTTAGCTAAAGTGAAACTGTCATTTGTGTTAGAGGCTCCCTGTAGACCCCGACTGTGGGAGCTGGAGCAGCAGCATTGTGCATAATGGACAAAGGAAAGCCAATGGAAGAATAAGCAATTTAATGTAATAACTGTGTGTGTGGGTAGTTTACGCAGAATAACTCCCTTCACTCGACAGCAGTAGATTAGCAATTGTATAGAGCTGACACTGGGTGTCTGTGATCGCACATGCACACATCTCTGCAAGAATTTATACTTTATGAGCAGTGCACCTTATACACACGTATACCTACACAGTGTACATATACCAGTTAAAGAACACGATCGTGTATTTGTCTCATTATCTGTAAGTTTTTGAAGCGAAGACGAGATTCGGCCTAGACATTTCGCTTGCAATAATGAAATGAAAAACTGAATCCATCTAATGCTGAATGCCATGTAATGCTCTGACTGTGATTGTGAGAAGAGAGTGAATGAGAGAGTGCGGAGCTCTGTAAGGCCTGGGCAAGGTGGATTGCATGTGTGTATGAAGTTAAGCTGGTTTATGCAGTGTCGTTCAGAGGAAAGAGATAATATATTGTGGGAGAAAGTGTATTTGCTCTGGTTGGCAATAGCTGGGAGCAAATCGCACAACATGACTGAAGTGAGTGGAACAGTGTAAACTACATTTGACGTTCATATCTGTGTGTGAGCCGAGAGAGAGAGAGAGAGCAGGGAAAGCCAGAGCTGTGTTGTTGTAAGACCCGACATTGTCATTGCTTCGATGTATTCGATAGAAGTCGACTCATCGTGAAAGTCTAATTGAAAAGCCCGTGAAAGCATTATCTACATGCAGATTGTTACAGTGATGGCCGACAAAGGAATACTGACGGTCATTACAAATGTAGCGTTGCGTTTGCCGTCTGCTCTTCCAGCCATTACAATCATCTGCTGTTTCTGGCCCAAAAGTCCTCACTAGCACACTATCCATAATAATAGCTCTATGCTATAAATGCACTGTACATACACAGTGTATCCAAGTGGGCTATGTAGCTCAACTAACTGTCAGCGAAACTTTCCTTTTCCATTCTACAATACTATACTACATACATACTACCACTGCTACACACAACCAACCACTACAAGTATGTGTAATGTCTACACAGTGCTCATTGTTACTCTACAAATTACTAACGTCAAATTTATCTCTTTAGATACAAACTCATCAACTCTAAACTGAATTCTCTGTTGAAAACATTCAAGCACACACTACACTGTGAGAGAGAGAGAGACGATGATTTCTGGAGCACGGTGCCTACACACTCCCATTGTCAGTGTGTTTGGTGGTAGTGGTAGATTCAGTGCCGCGTCCTCCGGATTTAAGCTGAATGACTCTGCTCTACTGTTACATAAAATGTACTCTGTCCATATCCGCGTCGGTACTGTGTGCTTGTCAGCCCTCTGTGTATACTATTGCTACTTCTGTTATTACTACTACTAGGTCCACATGAAATAAAAGCCACTGTGGTAATGAATAGGCTAAACATCATTTCCACAAATCACGACGTGGTTCGTGTGGATTTTTACGAACCGTACCTAACCCACACGGTATGCTTAAACCTTCAGCACCTTCACTTAAAACAACATTAGAATGACGCCCCGCTCCTCCACTACCATTACCCTGTCTTTGTTTCTCCATGGCCAACTCCATTTTCTCTCTTTTATCTTGTCATGTCTACGGATGCACAGGATGTAAGTGGAGTATAAATAAAACAAATAAAAAATGCTGACTTTGATAGATAGGGGTTAATGTGTCACAGTCCATATGCAGGATCCACATTCAAGTCATTTTCACAAATTTCTGTCCTTAATTCAGTTGACGCACATGAACCCTTGGGGTAAACAATAATCCTGTCTCTGTGCAATGAGTAGAATGGGGGACTGTGACTGAAAATTAACTAATGACAAGCATGTAATTACTATAATGTTGTAGTGATCGTGTGGTAGACGTAATGTGGTGGAAGTAGTTTAGATATGTACACACTTCACTTGGTCGCTCTTTCCCAATCAATTAGATTATAATCTAACGGCGAAACAATGAGGACAAATAAGGTCTGCGAGAAAGCGTCTCTGGTGGCCATAAATCGTGATTTTGCCGCGAGGGAAAAGTTCCACGGGGAAAACTGCTGTTTGGTTAATACACGAACGACTTTCTATTAATAACTTTTAGTTTAACCTGCCAGGAAACCGTATTGAAGAAATGGAGAACGTCCTAGCAATATAAAACTAATCATGTGTGAGCATGGTTGGTAGGAAAATATATGTCCGAAATACCAGGAACAACTATATATAATTCAACTAATTGGCAACACGACTCGGGGCACATCAAACGACACTTGTCAAGTCGTCCAGCTAAAGATAAACTAATGGTCGACCTGTGGCTGCCTTTTTATAAAATTACGAAATCAATTAACGTAGCAACTTTAAAACATAATTTTACCTTGATCGTAACTATTTATAAAAATGTTTATTGTTATATTTTTTTAGAAAGTTGTATAATACATAATTCTCAAGTCAAAACAAATGAGTTTGCTTGCTTTGAAAATTAATTACGTTAAAATTCATTGAATAGCGTGAAAAATAAACTTGAGTCATTGTGCTCCAAGTTGTAAATAAAAAGTCAGGTTTCAATTCCAAGTTTTTGCTTCTGGCTTCTGGTTTTTATGTGCAAGTTTATAGCCGTTTTGGCATATTAATTTTCTGATCTTTCATTATCTACAGGCTTTTAGTCGACGGTCGTAGAGGAAGTGGTAAAATGAGAAAACTATTAAAGTAGACAACTGTTAAATTCCAGTATCGCTACGAGGAATATTCCTTTTACATCAGAGCGAGGATGTTTAATCAAGAATTAAGTTTTATTGAATCACAAAAGAGAGCTGTAAACAATTTATTGTCAAAAGCTGTTAGTGGATTAGGGAATGTGTACGTGAGGTTGAGAGAGAAGTAATAGGGGCTTTTGCGTCACGTTCATTTTTACCTGTTGGAGAGCAGATTTGTGAAGTTGAGTGACGAAGCTGTGAAGTATAATGGAGAGAGTACAAGTGCACCTAGAGTTCTGCATACAAATTACAGTGAAAATGATCGAGACAATCGAGAGCAGTTGTTGCGGACGTACCAAACGACACATTTTTAGTTGCCAAATAATCTACGTGAAATTGAATAGTGTATATAATTTATAGTTATAAAAATAAATATATAGAGATGCACATAACCTCATAGTAAATATAGTGATATAGATGTGGATATAGTATTGATTTTTGTACAATGAAACAACAAGGACGTAGTTTAAGTAGCACAGTACAAACGATGCAAGTACAGACGAAAATATAGAGTTTAGAGAGTAGACAGAGAAAAGGGGGTGGGGGAACATTTGAAAAGATGTGGGACGCGCATTAGGACAAGAACATCATCATTGTACAAAGAACAAAGAACATAGGAACTTGAAGCAAGGTGAAAAAATTCGATAAGAAAATGATTAAGTTTTACATACCACTTACGTTTAGTAATTAAAGAGAGAGAGAGAAAGAGGTATTTAAAACTAAATAATAGAATAGAAGAGTGTTCTACATAGTTGAAAGAATGGTGTTTGTAGTATGAACAGAGTTTTAACTTGGTGGGATGGCAAATTGCGATAATTTGTCATACAAGTAATAATAACAAGTACGAGTAATAGGGAGTAAAACTATGACAGCAAACTACTTCTACATAAATGGCCTACTTGTCTAGACTGAAGCAGCCTGGTAAATTTTCGATGCGAATTAGAGATATGCATAAATTTGGAATGCGTCTACTGAGACTATACAAATGCAATTGACTAGTCAAGATAAGTAACTCAAGAGCCAATGATACATAATTAAAGGACGACTGCATGAATGAAAAGTAATTAGTGAGAGATCAGAGTGAGTGTTGAGAGACACAGTAGCCAAAAATGATTCTTTTTCCAAAATTCATTGCTACAATGCCGTCAGCACTCGCGTTTGGAACAATAGGGAAAGATAATGCGACTGGATTTCAATTGAATGGCTCGGTGGGGTTTTAAGACCCACTTACCATTTTCACGTCATCAATTGTCGCTATGCTTCTCACATACAAGTTGACATTTACGATTGTAGGCCCTGCTCACAAAATCCGACATTTCATCAAAGGTTATTTTATGGTCCAGTTTCAAAATACGTTCATCACACTCTACTCATGAGCTTTCTATGTAGGGGGTTTGTACAAAACAGACAGAGAGAGAGAGAGAGAGAAAGAGAGAAGAAAAAAAAAGAAAAATTCTTTCTCAACATTTCCATCTACATACAACCATAGTGATTTCGATTGGGCTCGTCAAGCAATTTAATTCAATTCCCATATCCATTCCTCACAAAGTACTTGCAAGTTGTACGCTTTCACCCTATCCACTGAATCACGTATCCTGAGGAGTTTCCCGAGATTTAATTACACGTCCAACTATTAAGTAGTGCTAATAACTAGAGCATATATATCGAACCCATGTGAAGTGCATTCAATAACTTATGATATATGCACGTATGAGAGGTAGAAGTAATTTGGTCGGATGATTTATCTTCCTTTGGATTCTGCAACCGTCAGGAATTTCATTAAATTTTTCAAACATTTGCTTACTTGACAATTGGCTACGTTATCGGCACCAGCTCCGATTTAGCATTGGAATCTCGTATACTAAAAGTATTCTCAAGAATGAGTAATATCAATTAGCAGAAATTGAAGAAATTAGCTTTTGACACGGAAAAATTGATCTGACAAAAAATCGATGTGGCAAGGAATTGAATGAGTGCGATCAAACATTTTGCATCCTAATTCCTTTCTGTTCCGTTCTTCAAGTTATCTCCTTCGTTCACCAGAGCACAAGAAGCCAATTACCGATCCAGCCATCATTCCCGTCGATTTTTCCTCCCATCTCGCCAGATCTCTCATTTTACCTACTTATCCAATTATTCCATCGTTTTGCATGTTACATTATTGATCCAGCAGATTCACCATTACATTATTTATTTACAGAGTAATCAGTCCCAGCTATTTTCCTAGTTCATACAGAGAAGTGCATGGAAGTTGTAGGCTCGGAAGCCATTAAAAGTAGGCAACGCAACAAAGCAGTGTACCTACTCAATAAGATGTGCAACTTCCCTACCATCCATTTCCTACCAACAATAGAGAAGAACGCATTGATTTCACAACGAATTTAATTTCTTCCTCGTGCACTCTCACGTTTCTTTTTACAATGTGCAAAAATAGTATTCTTTGGGAAAAGGTCCTGCTCCGTGTAAACGATATCTCCGATCATCCAGTCTCTCTATTCAGAGGAAATTCGCACAAAAACAACACTTGAGCTAACAAGTTTAATTTTTCCATTAGCGGATACGAACGAGCCTTGCGTGGGTTCACTCCCAGGGAAGCCCTACCGTTTCAAAACTCGTAAGCAAAACAACCATAAAATCTATGGAAAAAATAGAACAAATATTTCCCAACATTTTATTTTTCAGCCTTGAGAGGAAGAAAGTTCTACACTTATCCCTAGAGTTACCATGGTGGCTAGTGCACAGTGTGCTTTCACTTCGTGCAAACATTCGATACTCTTTGCGTGAATAATATTGGTTTTGACCTCCAACATTCTCCGCAGGACAAAATGTTTTTACTTTTCAGAGGAACACTAAAAAAAAGTATTATCTACTTTATCCTCAATGCTCTCTTCACCACTTCCCTCAAGAATGGCTTTGTTTATATTAGCCGAAGAAATATTCGGGAAATTATAGTCGGCGGCGCGGCGGAGAGAGCACTATGGGCCAGCAAACACACACTAACAGACATACGTAGCCATCGACGTTCCATCGTGACATCAGTGATTTCATCAGCAATAGTATTCCTTATACGATCACTATCGGATTCACATTCAAGAACTTTCCCCCAAAAGATCTCGACTAGGTGATAGCGAGCAGGACGAAGCGAGAAAGAAATCTGGGAAAGAACTTGGGAGAAGGCAGAACGCACAACGGTAATACAATCACCCAGCGCATAAAGCCAAAAAAGTGAAGACTGAGCAGTAGACATTTATGACTAATAGTACGTTATTGTACCATAAATCGATTGAATGGATTTCGAGAAAAGAACGAAAAGATCCGATTGACATGTGATCCATAAAGTTGAAGACGCAACGGAACAGTCTTCTTCTTCGCTCCCTCTCTCTCTCTGTGATAATGGAAATGACTAAAACCTCTCCGCGTCACTCTTTCCTATCTCTCCAGATATTCCATATTCTCAAATCTCCGCCAATCTAGTCAAGTCTATTTTTATTAAGTAGTCGAAGAAATCTCGGTGTTACACAGTCTAACTTCGTAGCCTCTGACCGAACGCGAGTCAGACGGAGAAAGTGCACTTCTTCGGATGCTTACAGACGCTTACTTTCTCTTACAAACAGAGGCAGGACACACGAGTAGGTTACAGACAGACAGAGAGAGAAGAGAGAGAGAGAAGATAGAGAGAGACAGACTCTTATAAGTAGGATATTCTCTGTCAAATCCTCGGATACAGTTTCAGTTCCGTTGAATTCAGTCAGACTGATATCCGCCAAACTATTCGGTAATAGGCAGTGGGAAAGATATCCTGGTGAACTCAAACACATGTAAGTAACGTGCAGTGTAATAGTGTAGGTAGCCATATACCAGTTACAGTGCACACTTAAGTATGTTAACATTTTTTCACTTACAGCCGATAGGAATTGTTCCTATTATATTTCTCTCTCTCTGTGTATATACATACGTGTATGTACACAATGAAGGGAAAACGTCTCCGACTGCCCATGAGAACAGTCTTGAGTGCCTCCGCCTATATATCTATTAAGTGTGTACACAAAAGTGTAGTATTACTTTCCAAAAGGGACGTATACAGAGATGGATTCCTTCTCTTCGAGAGAGAGAGAGAGAGAGAGTTCTAATGGACATAGCAAGCAATGATCATTAAACATTAGGAATAGTAGTGGTAGCGGAAAAAGTAAAAAAGTTCTTTCTCCAGAACAATTCAGCAGTTGAGTAGTTATAGATGCTCCGTCCACTAGTTTTATACTCTAATTTTTCTTTCAACAAAAACTACTACCTTACATCCCTTAGGAGTCCATACGAATATATAGAGCAGGTCTACATTTGGAAAATCTCTCTTCTCTGAACGAAAATTTCGTTTCGTACGTTTGCTTACACGTATACCTACTAAGCACCATCCATGCTCTCTCACTCTCTTTCGTACTTTCGTATAGAGAGAGAGAGAGAGTGAGTGAGGCTCGACACTCACTTTCGCAACGTTTACTTTCACGTTGCTGTGGGGCATTTCCAGTCAGCTCAATCCATCTGCGTTTCTGAGTGGTTTTCCGTTGCCCTTCCATATCACATTACGTTGGTATACTACTCCATTCAACATCCGCGCCGCTCCACTTTACTACGTAACCATATTTTTCCACTGCTTAACTTTAACCACATATTACAGATAGGCTACAAAGCTGCGACTGAAATGCATGCCACCAATGCATACATGTTACCCATTCACTACTGACTAGGCGAAAGAAATGTCACACTCAAATGACCAACAACAGAAGCCAAGTAATAATAAATATGACGAGAGAGTCTAAAGAAATTCAAGACGTTTTCTTGTCAGATTTCTTCTCTGACGCTTGATTTGTTGCTTTTCGAAGAATTTCTAAAGTGTAGTTTCATGTCAAAGTGGAAACACTGTTTCTGGAAATGTTATAGTGCTTTGTGATGAAAATTTTAAAACAATGGCAAGCTACAATAATCGAAATTTGGAAAATTTCATGAGAATCCTCAATTTTTAAATAGAGCCGCCTTCAAGAAAGACCAGCGTAAATTCTTCTACCATTCACATCATGACGGACGATAGTGCAAGGCCAGATTCTTTTTTAGTAGAATTGACGGCTACAGCAAAAGTTTTTAAATTGCCACTCTGATTCTTCCAAGATTTTGAGCGTAAGATTGACTTGAGTCTGAAACAGAGAGAGAGAGACAGAGAAAGAGTGAGAATGAGAGAGCAAGTGCCTTTAATGCACCGTTTTTGGATGACTCCAATTTAGCCAGGATTTAGAATATCATGATTGGCACCGGGGTTTGCCCTTGTATGTGTCTCACGTGGGCGGGCTCTATGTTTACGTAGAGGTGCCCTGGGCCTCGAACTGGGCTTCAAAACAGTCGGCTGGTAATTTCAGTGAAAACGTTCAATCTTCCTCTATTCCAAGTACTTGGAAGTACAAGTAGCCTTGTGCACTGCAAGGTTAGATAAGCCTTCACAAAGTATGCGTCCAACAAAGTGCTTTGTATAATAGTTGGGTTGCATAAATGCTTTTAAAATTCTGTGCAGCTCTCTGGACACAAAATAGAGACTGGCTGTAAGCACCTAGCACATAAAATGAGCCCGAGCAGAGGAAGATCAGGAGAAACAACGTGATTCTTTAGGAAGACAATGTATTTTAGCAATGTGACTTTGACTGCTGTGGCCTATACCACAGTTCTTTCTTCCTTATATTTATAATGGACTACACGTGTACAGCTTACAAAGGAAACTGGCTGGCTCGCTGTCTCTAAACTTTATGCAGAGAAAGATGATTCCATTTGGTTTTTATTAAATAAAGGCCATGTGTCCTATGCATCTATGAACTATGTAAATATGCGCATACATGAGTTTTTAGTGTTGGGGGATACTTTCCGTGCTCATCTTATCAATTTCAGAAGAATTTAGTATTCGATTCATGTGCCATTAGTTTAATATTCATTAGACAGCAAATACATAAGTACTAGATCTTGTTGGCTAGCTTTTAGAAAGTTCTCGTAGGTCATTACACATGCCTACTACTACTATTTATATATAGAGTCGGGCCACATTGAATAATGAAATTGTCCTATATTCTCATGAGTGTGCTCTATCTAATTTTACTCTTTCACGAATATCTGCTTTAGTTTAGCTCTTACAGTCCCCTATTACAATATGATACAACTTAATTTAATTGGCTCAATAACACAGATGTAAATCCATGAAAAACATACACAGCCAGCCAGTCACTGTTGAACAATTCCTCTGAAATCCGTAGCCACAGGCCAAAATCCTTCAAATTCACATTACAGATTACGTAATAACATTTAACTGACACTAAGCATTGGCCAACTGACTGACTATCTGACTGAGAGTGACTGTGTATTAGTGAACTGCACGTACAATTTCCCTAATGTATGTTGAATAAGTTCTTGAAGGTTGAGGTGCCGCAAAATTTCCATCATGGTGATGGTTCAATCCCATAGCGCACTAATGATACACGTCAAAATCATATTTTTGATGCTAATTAGAATTTTACTCGGTTCGCTTGATCGTGAAAGGAAAGAGAGCACCTTGACAGGCAACTACTACTTTTGTCAGCATCACAATATAGAATCATAGAACTGTCGATGTATTAAAACAACAAGGCAATGGACAGACATGCTGAACCCTTACGATTTGATTAACAAAGAGGAAGGACAGGTTCATGAAGAGTTACTTATTGGTCTTGTCTCATTGGCACACTTAGTCAGCATTGTTCGAACGACAAAGGCAAGACTTCTCTAGTGTGAAAATGAATCACATCTAATTAAGTACAAAATAACACGAAAAAGACATTATGCAAAGCTGTGGAGGAGAGAGAGAGAGAGAAAGTAAGAGAAAGTAAGAGAGCGTGGTGGTGGAGAGGAGGTAGATGCGAGGCAGCGAGCACGAATGCTATGGAGCCCTCACGACGTGTATTTATGGACACACATAATATGGTTTCACTTTCGTGAGCGTGAATTCAATTGCTCTCCGCTCAGACTTTAATTGTAAAGCTGAGTATTCATCTCCAGTTCAATCTCTCAATAGATTAAGGAGTTAGTACTACGTATAGACCTGAGGATTTAAATCCATCTACAGAACTAATCTGCCCTTCGTCCTCAGAATACATTCAACGGCCAGATTGTGATGTGAAACCGTGTTCATATGTACACCACGACGACTACATATCCGCAAGTGGAAGAACCGAGACGACAACATTGCCCTCACACACAACCACTACCACTGCTCACTAGCACAACCTTAGACGCAAAGTGTATACTCGCTCTGTGAAGAGAAAGTTACTGCTTCAGCCTCACAGACACTTATTGCTAGTGAGCAGATCTTATTTGTACTGTAAGTACAACTTTGCATGTGTAGCCTCTATGTACTTTTGTTCTTAAGGAAGTTAGAAGGAGAAAGTTGCACGAAAAGGAAGCAGACAGACTTTCAGCCAACAGTCAAGTCACAATTCGATCGAAGCAGAAACTGACTGAAATGAACTAAATCTGTGCAAACTCTGCTGTTAGACTACCACCACCACCACCACCACCACCATACTACAATCGTAGAGCTGCTTCCTACTCTTCTTCACATAATGCAACTACTATACTATTCTTAAAGTTTAGTAGTAGAACACAAAGCAGCAGCGGGTCACACTGTTTATATACAGTGTGCACATCTACTCACATACAAAGCTGAAGACAGCCGAGAGCCTGCTCAGCTCTTCCTACAAATTCTCATTGTTGGCTATTACTAAGTAGTGGAGCAGTAGAGTCGTAATACTGGCAGTGAGAAGAAAGTATCACCGGCCACTGTGAAAGCGCCAAACATTGCTCGTAGTACGCATAGTGTATGCATGCACACATTGAACTGGTGAGTTAATATCTGTGCTCTTTCTCTTCCTACTCGATGTGCATACTGGTATCTATACACAGAGCTGTAGTTCAGTTGATGTCATACTAGAAACAGAATAGAAAGTGAGAGTGAGAGAGAAAGGGCGAGAGAAAGAGAGGAAGCAAGACATTCTTATCAGTGCCCTTGTTTTGGATGGCTGAGTAAAATTGTACATTGCATGGGTCTACTACTATCAAGTAGTAGTGTGCTCCAATCGGCTCTTATAGTGAGCACACGCCTCATAGACTTTCTATTAATCTGTATGAAGCCTGACGACGACGAAGACGACGACGACTCCCAGACTAAACATATTCCAGCCTTCAGTGGATTCTCCTTCAGCAATGAAATTGGAACACAGCTTGGCTCCCAATTAATTAGACAACAGAATGTCTTCTTTTATAGTGTATGATATGTAATTTGATTTCCCTCCAAGCTACTGTACACAGACACACACACACACACACACACACACACACACACACACAACACACACACACACACACACACACACACACACACACACACACACACACAGTGAGAGACAGGGAGAGAGTAGCCCATCGTGACACAGCCGCACACTTACAACTAAATATTGTATTACAACTGTTTCATGATCCTGATGGCACAGAGGAGAGTAATTGAGAATCCCCGTGGGCTCGAACCTCCAATGTAGTTTACGAGATCGTCTACTTATACAAAGGTATTATGTACGTACTACCTACTTATTGCTAATACAACTTGTGACGCATTTTAAAACCGATATGAGCGGAAAAATAGGAATTTCCTCAGGCATGGAACACAACACAGGGCCATTTCCCCATCGTTATTCGAAATCGACCGTGTGTATATAAACGTGGTGTACACAGGGAATACGGTTGAAAGGAGACAAGAAATATTGATAAATATCAACGTTCGCTCTCATTTCTAGCCTTTCCCACGGTAACTTTCTTTTCTGTGTGTGTGTGTGTGCAGTCTTCATTCGATGTCTTGGAGACAAGATGGAAGAAGCTCTGGGAACTAACTATACAATATTTAGCCCCAACGCAGCGCCGCAATCCACAAGGTGGCTTTAATGACTAGCTGAAATAGTTAGACGTCTCAATTCATTCGTGCCATCAAACGAGCCATGTTGATTTGTGTACTACATCAATGTCTTTTAGTACATGATTTGTGCTACGAAAAGGTGCATAGACACATGTAACTATTAATAACGACGCAATCAACATGTTAAGGACGTCGTTTTTCCTCCTCTTTATGGCCCGTGTAAAAATACACTGTTCCTTCTTCATAATAAAGAAGTCGCAGTGCCTAGTACTTATTCTTAGGTACGTTTAGGATCCGTGATACGAGAAGCTGATTACTTGCTCTGCTGTGTAGAATATATTTTTAGCCGGAGCTCTTTAATAGAATTGAGAGTCTACTCTTTTAGAAAAACTGCCGTCGTGCCTTATTACTTATTTACTATTCGTTACTATGCAATCATTGACGTATCCGCAACTAATGATGAAAAGGTTTGCCAGCCAGATATTGAAATGTGGAGAAAGGCATATCAGAAAATTATTGGCAGTCGGCGGTGATGGTAGAAATGAGAGGAGGAAAAGTAGTTCGTCGAGGAAATGTAAATAAAATTTCCGATTGAAGAAGATAAGGTGAGTAGAAGAGAATACGAATGAATTCTGTGCAGAGAAAGAGACTGAGAGAAGAAAGGAGTAGAGAGAAGAACGGGGGACGCAGAACATGGGCTACGAGATGGAAAGATTGTGGAAAGTGGAATAAAGCGATAAGATAAGAAGGAGAAAGATGGATAGTCGAGAAAGGAGGATGGATGGAGATACGGTTAGAGAGACAAAAGGAGACTGGTTAGAGAGATGGATGGGTGAAGGAGGATGGGAATGGGAAACAGGAAAAGACTTAAGAAACTGCACTGCGACATAACTATCTATTGAATGAGAGCGAGAGAGAGAGTTCATTTTTTGAATCAATTCGAGCATGAAATCTTCCTTCCTACGTAATTCTCTCCAATCTCACATAAAGCTCCATGTCTTCATAAGGTATGGCTACAGACGATTGGGAAGATTCACCACGGCTCTTCTTGTCTACACAAACACACACACACACACCCATACATACACACACACACACACACCCATACATACACACACACACACACACCCATACATACACACACACACACACACACACACACACATAGAAAGAGTAGTACAGGTTGTGCAGCATCTGTGCACCACTTCTATTTAGTACACACCACAACTAAAGATAACCACGAGCAATAAGAATAGCACTCCGAAATCGTTAACAAGATACGAGAGCTCGCTTACACATGTCACAGGACACATGCCCTCGTGAAAAATATAGTCCTGTAGGTCGAAAGCCTACATACAAATTTAAGTGGAACTCTTTATGTTGGGAAGGAAGTGGAAATGTGTGACTCTTTTGAACAATTGTCACCATTACAGCAACCAACTCAATATAAACAATTATATTTACATAATCAGCCTACAGTATATTTGTAGAAGGGTACATACTCACAAGTTATATTGAATTTAACCAAACAGGACACAGGCTGATTTCTTAGTATGCATAACGGTATTTACATGGAATCGGGTGAGTTGTCGATACGTGACGATGACATGCAAGTAGAAAGTGGCGAACGTGGAAATACGATTTCATTTGTGGAACAATTTTGCAAGTACTTTGTGAAAAATTTGGAAACTTTTGAATCTCTAGCAGCATACAAATATGAAAATGTTTGCAAGTCATTGAAATCATTTGCTAAAACGTAGTCAATATATTGGCTAGTGGTGTGTGGTTGTCGGGTGCTTAATGTGCCAATTGATGCATTGGATAAAAGTATTTCCGTAGAATTGAAATAGTATGGCGTGTAGAGGAGGGATCTTATTTTGTAGCAGTAAAAATCTATTTTGATATGAACGAATACCAGCAGAATATTTATAATTAATTAAAAGAAATACACATTAGATTATGTATGCTGGAATAAATAGTGACAATTTCAGTTTGCTGTTGCATTTCGTTGAAAATAGGAAATCCTTCAAAATGTTGCTACGAACGCTATGAATCTACTTCATTTCAGTTTGATTCTTAGAGTCTGGCTACACAAACAAAACAATCTCAAAACAAAAATATTTATCTTGTCTGTGAAGTTTCCTTCTGAGTAAATAGATCACGAAAATCACGATATGTTTCAGGGAAATACTTGAGGTATTAGAGGTTCTTGCAGTAAGTGCATAAATGATTACCTAGACCTAGGAATGGATAGTGACAGGCATTCTGCATATAACTACTGCACTGTCTCGTGTCCCATTTATTTGTACTACGTGAATCCACGGTGAGTTTTATAAATAAAATCGTCCCTCCGTTCTATAGTACCAGTAGTATTTATATTGTATAAACAGCCAATGTCTTTGTACAGACTGGTAATAAAATACAGCTATTATTTAGAATTGGAGTCAAAGTTCTGTTCCTGTGCTTACTGCCATTTATAAACAACAAGTCAACAATAGGCTAAAGTACATACAGTACGGAACAGTCTGAAATCCGTAGTGAGTGCAAAGTAGTGCAGTCTAGTCGGTAGGTAGGCGAGTAGACGTTAAATATAAAGTGATATTGAAAAATGCAGATAAAAATATATAGGTGAAAAGAATAGAAATAGAAGTTCAATGGCCTTTTCCTGTTATTGTGTTAAAGATCTATTTTTTTTGCTACACTTCTCACAGAGAGCAGTGAGAAGAGATGGAGAGAGAGAACTGTTTGTCCTTTCTATGATTCACAAATGTGTACTTCGTTTGGCTGAGACGTGAATCATGGCATTTCAGAAGACAATAATAAATATTATTCGTCAGTCACAGATCGTGCTATTTATAACAATTTTCTCTAACTATTTAATATTGTTTGTGTAGATTTAACTGTGTCTAACCACACCACTAAATACTGTTACAGTACTTAAATAATGCACATTCACTTGTCAATAGATTCACTGTTATTTACCTAAAGCTTGACAATAATATAGTGGATTTTATCTAATTGTAAGTTATTCATTATTATTTTTTCGATTTAATTAGTAATTGTTAGTTAACTTATAATTCTATGTTGTGGGCTGAAACATTAGAAATTTCTCTATGACCTGTATCCTCTAACATAATATAATATAGTATTTTTAATAGTAAACAGTAATTCCTTAATTCCATGCTATCTGTATAATATATTTGTATTGTAGAACCTATAGAAAATATACATTCAGACCCCTATGGTAAAAAGTATGGATATTATAAATTGCTACAATAATTAATGATTGATAAGAGACTGATATTGAAAAAACAGTTGGTTGGCTGACCTGTTCCATTAGCACCTGACGGACGAATTTTGTTGTCATACGTCCCTCCTAAGATTTGATCTAAGATTTGCTTTTCTCTTTGTCGGTAGTTTATCTTTTCCGTCCCTCTGTAAACAGGGAAAAAGCACGTACAGAGAAAAGTTTCAACCTTTTTCTGTTTTCCTATTATAATGATGACGCACTACGCACTAGGTGCTATAAATTTAATGTTTCAAGTGCGAACTGATCTGACAGATTAGGCGAACAAACGAAATCCGCGGAGACACTCCCCACCAACCGAATGAATCTTTCTTTGCAGCTCCGAAGCTCAGCAATTGACCAGCCAATGCGCATCACAAAACTCATTAAAAGAACACCTTTTCAAGTGAAAGATTTCTATAAGATAAACGATTTTATTCGGGAGTCAATGTAAACAGAAAAATCGTCTTCAGTTCAAACACCACGTTCAGTGCTTGGACGCAGTCTCACGCACTTTTTATAAGCGTGAGCTTTCAGAATCCAATGGATTTACCGCATATCACGCGCTTTTTAGTGATATATCCAGTTTATTTAAGGGACAATTTTGATACATTGAAAATTTTGGTCGTCTGAAGTGGTAAAAAAATTCTTCAGCATTTGTGCGTTGATTTACTGTATCACATTATTATAAAATATTTACATCCATCCATTTCATGTAAATAATGCACTATGTATAAAAATAACATTTGTGTGTAGAACGTGATATTCTGTTAATAAGGCAAACTATGTACTCTTTTCTAAATACAATTTCCTTTACTACTGAATTTATTAGTGTATTAGAAAATTGTGAATTTTCTCGTGTTTTGTTGAGTTATTTATAAAAATTGCGTAAGAGTCTTACCCGACATTTTGTTGACGGGAGAATACGCATTTTGTAGAGAGAATTGTAGTGACAACAATGAGAACACCCAGGAAAAAGATGGTACTTTGCCTGGCTGATATCTTTGCCGTTGGTGTTGGCTGCCACCACATCATTGATTGTTAAGGGACTTCCTCTCAGGATCTAGAACACAATAGAAATACATCAGAATGAGAGACCGTTGTCAAATGCAAAAGTTCTACTTCCGAGTCGCTTTAATGTATAAGCGCTTCTATAATTGCCCTTGGCAAAGGACTTTCACAAAAAGGCCGCAGCACACGAATCCCAGCCTCTGAAGTACTGAAGTCTCACGTGGATATTTATAGACTCTGACACTCTTTTTGTATTTCTATGGTTGTAAATGGTTCAATCATCATAGGAAATATACTAATGCGGTGTACACACTTCAAACGCGTCTTCCCTTCTTATTATGTTATCACTTTTTATCCGGCTGATGCGCTCGCTCACTCCCCTTCTTCTTTCTACTTTCATGCACAACTCCGTTTATGCTTTTCATCGCTCATCAACTCCCCTTTCTCATTTCACGAGAAAGCCGATTTCTTGCTCCAGCACTCTAATCTTTTCTTTTAAGCCTGCCTAACCATGCATTTCTAATATCATTTTTACACAGTGATTTAGAGAGTTGTTTAGACCGTACCACACGTAATATTGCATTACAAAACTTTAGACTACAAACACACTCTTCTATACGCTTCTCTATACGCTAGCTACCCTCTTAATGACATCGATAGACAAATGTCGTTTAGCCATGTAAAGTTCTCGTTCGTAATTCCCTTTTTTCTATACGTTTAACTATACGTACAGAGAATACAGCCAACCCTGGTACTCTCAACTAACTAACTTCATTCTATACACACTGCTCCAATAGCATTACTATCATCACTGGCACCATAACCCGCCCAACTAACTTCTCACTGAATAACTTGTTCTTGTAATCCAGTACCCCCCTTTTGCATAGGCAACCGAATTTCACTCTGTGGTGTTGTAAGAAACACGCAAGATATGATAATGCAAGCTACACTCTCGGCAAACTGCTAACAGCACCAAAGTTTCCAGCTTTCTACCCGTAGTTCCCCATCCAGGATTTCGGTTCTGACACTTTCGTGTAAATGTTGGCTCGTCATTTTTAAAATAAATTTTCATTTGAATTTTCAAATCAAACTAAATTACATGTCGTAAGGCGTCTCTGAGGTGCACATGCGAATTTTACAGATATAATCATCCGCTTGTGATATTGCAACTTTTCTGTCATGCACCAACTTTTAGTTATAGTACGACTGCTATAATAAGACCATCGTCAGTATCAGAACTGATGATGATAACTACATACACACGGAATGGTATGCATGCAAAGGAAATGAAATTTGCAAGTAAAATTCGCAAATGTAATCTTGGCTGACATGAACTGCCAATTTTTCTTGAGCTATTAAGTTGTTGGGGTCGTTGTCATTCTGAAATTGAACGAGTAAATGCAATCAAATGAACAAGAGGAAAACCTGTACACGTGTGTCCTACCATTTCTTGCTAATAGTGAGGAGTCACACAATGGAAATTGCACCATCACTGTGTGTGCAGGACGAGAAACACCTTAGAGATTTGATTGAAAGCGGAAATACTAGACAAGTCATCGTAGCAATATATTATTATGGGCACAGTGCAAACGGTGCGTTGTAAATACGAGTTGCTTGCTAGTGTGCAGGTTAAATAGTTAGTGACAGGCAGGGTTCGCTAAAAAGCAGAGGCAATTTCAGTTTTTGTTTTGTTTTTTTGCTTCGTTGATGCTTTTTGCTCTTTTCGCGCTTTTTTGCTGTTTTTTGGAATCCCCGTATAATAAATATGTACAGTTTGAAAGATATGATATTCAATAGTTAAAATAAATAAATGTTTTAGAGTTGAATTCATTTCCAGGTGTGTCAATTAAAATAAATTTGTTGCGGTAAATGAAAATTATGGTTTCAATTCGTTTATCCATTTATAATAACATGCAGATTGTGAAGGTATTTAGTAGTCATAAATTTAGTCTGTTTATTTAGTAGTTATATAGGAATATATTCATGACAAATTGTTGTTTTAGGCTAACAGTATCAAAACAGCAATAAAGCATCACTTTCTTCAAAAGCAAAAAAGCAATTTTTTAGAAAGCGTGCTTTTTTGCTAGGGAGTACCCTGGTGACAGAGTAGCGAAGCGGCGGAAATTTCGAATAGGTAGCCCTAAGAATATACGTTTTGAGAGTAACTAGTGCTTTCTAGGCGCTCCGAGTCACAGATACATCCAACTACAGGCATGCATACATTGTATTGCAGTGTTCGTTTTGACCGGACCACCGGTTTTAACCGGTTTTTTTGAGTCAAAATGGTCTAAATGTACGTATATGTAATACATACGTGCATGCTGTTTACATTATGTGTATAGGTACAGGTTACATTTACAGATGTACACAAGCCTTCACATGATTCTTTATGGTACCTAAACCTTCCATTTGTAGATGTATTTCTAGGATTCTACCTACTTGTCGCTTTTGTGGGATTCTGACTACTTATCGAATACCGTGTCTCTGCCTACTCATACTCTAGGTCCAATTTCTCATCTTACTGTTTGTGCCGTCTGCCTAATTGCTGGATACCGAGGGGGAGGAGGAACCACCACAGTGCAGCCAAATTTAACTGACTCGACCCTGAAGCCATTTTTGGTAGAATAATAAAAGTTCCCCTGCACCGCTGAATCCTTGTTGTAAATATCAGAATTAATTATTATGTATGAGTTGCATCCGAATTGATGAGACTCCGACAACTCGGACAAGGGAAATGATAAGGTCGTTCTATACATTCCATAGACAGCACAATTTTTCAAAGGAGCAACCACAGTGAAACCACGAATATTATAATTCACAACCAATTCTTAGTGGGAGCACACTGCTTTGCTTTCCCTTACAATATTTAAAGTAATGCCCAGATGTTCCAAGTGAGAAGATTCTGTTTTAGTCCCTACCACTGTTTTTTTTGTTTACAAAGCAAAGAGCACACAATGTTTGTATGCGTGTGTGTATTGCGGTGAAAAATGTGAAATCCGCAAAAAAAAGCTATTTTCTAGTGCAGCGGTCTGCCGTATAAACAATGTAACTGCTTGTGTAAATGCGACTGTATGAATTGTGTATGGATTTTGCATCTTTGCTCTGGTTCGTGGCCATGCCCAAGTCTTATCGGGCTTCTGGCCGTGCATACTTGATTTATTTCAGAAGGAAGTTCTAGGACAAATTTAAGCACCTTAGATAATAGAAATGAAAGTGCGTCGACTGCGATTGTCCTTTCCCTATTGTGTATGTGATACCGTAGTAGGAGAAACTACTTCCGCCCCATAGATTAATATAGACAGATCTGTCTATAGTTTCCTTTCGTTTTTATTTGCACCATGGAATTGATATTTATGTAAACTGTAGAGAAACATTATCCGACAACTCTGAAAGGGTGTATAACGTTTCCGAGATAGCAGCTTTTATCTTTATTTATTAAATAGGATTTATGTAATTTTACCTGGACGTAGTTCCTCGGGAAAGAATAAGCTTTTTATAAAGTCCACCTTTTCCACCTCCCACGTGGGAGTATCATACCGTTTCGACACGAAATTTGCATGACCTCACATATTCAACAGATTCATGCAATTTATAGTTCAACTAGTCATACGATTAAGGTTCCCACTCTCAAAATCCGAAAAAAGTATAATGGGGGGCCGCCAGGGCACTAAATACCAGAATTCGGTTTGCACACTTTCACGGTCGCACTTTTTATCCGATTTGTTCCAAATTCAGAACCCCGACGCACAATACCCACACAAACATAGGTGTTTTCCCCAAATCCCGAAAAAAGGTCATGATGCCCGGTTAAAAAATGAAAAACCAGGAAAACAAGTGTACCGTTATCATTTTTTAACCGAATTGGATGAAACTCACTATGAATGCTTAGAACCGGGGCGGGCATTCAATTAGAAATTTTGTTGCTTAGCAAAAAGTTACGACAAAACTTGTACATGGTGAGAGCATTCTTTATCTTTTTGCTAAGCAAAAATACCCACAATTACGCACTGCCTAGCAAAAATTGAAAACCTACACAGGTCACAAACATAGGTAATTAACCATAATGTCAAAAAGTTTAAAATTGCCCGTGTAACATTGGCGGGGATGTACAGTGCACGCCCTACTTCCATCAATTTGTAACCGAATTGGATGAAACTCACTATGCAAGCTTAGAACCAGGTCACAAACATAGATACTTAACCGTAATTTCAAAACGTTTAAAAATACCCGGGTTACATTTACCGGGATATACAGTGCACGGCCTAGTTCCATCAATTTGTAACCGAATTGGATGAAGGGCGTGCACTGTATAATCCCGCCAATGTTACCCGGGCATTTTTAAACTTTTTGACATTGTGGTTAATTACCTATGTTTCTGACCTGCTTCTAAGCATTCATACTGAGTTTCATCCCGTTCGGTTGCAAAATTATAACGGTACACTTGTTTTCCCGGTTTTTCATTTTTTAACTGGGCATGATGACCTTTTTTCGGGATTTGGGGAAAATACCTACGTGTGAATTTTTTGCGTCTAGGCTCTGAATTTGGACAAAATCGCATGAAAAGTGCGAGCGTGAAAGTGTGCAAACCGAATTCGGGTGTTTAGTGCCCTGGTGGCCCCCGTTACATTTTTTTCTGATTTTGCGAGTGGGAACCTTAATCATATAACTAGTTGAAATATAAATTGCATGAATGTGTTGAATACGTGATATCATGCAAATTTCGTGTCGAATCGGTATGATACTCGTCACGAATATAATACATCAAGCGAGTTTTGTATCTTACCTCCAGATTTATTGCTTTAAGCACAGACAAAAATACCTGAAGATGATAATTTGACTTAATTAAAGACTGAAAAACCGTTGGTTCGGAACAATAACTAATCTGGTCATATTTGAATGCTTTCATATCTTTAAATAATTCCAATCTGTCATTGTTAGACGCAATCGGGAAATCGAGTTTCCTTTCTAATTTTGCTTCCTTCGGTGAATTGTGGAGAAAGAGACTTTTTCATTCAAAAGGAAACTATTGAAATCCATTCAAATATTTAATTTTATGAAAAGGAGAAATATTAGCCTGTAGCATTGTGAGAAATGAGAAATTTAGGGTAAACTTTGACCGGAAAACGTGCGTGCTTTACAAAATAATTCTGATAAGACTGCAGGTTTTATATGCTAAATGCTTGGGGTGATTGGAAGAGAATTTAAACGAAGGAATACTCACTCACTCAACACTACATGAATAGGTTTCAAAATGTGGGCCAAGCTATGAACAGAGACGATGTGATAACATTTATTCAAGCAACAATTAACTGAACTGAAAACCGCTCCATCGAAAACCAAAATATTATTATAGTGTACACCTTAAAGGTTTAATCCTATTCTTAGTAACCACTAAGCACACTAAATTCAATGAAAAGGGGGAATTTTCTTCTCAAAACAACTTATTGAGTTTATTAGTACACAGTCAACGGCTTAGTGGGCTTAATGCGCACAACTTCTCCACTTTGCCACAATATCGACCTACTAACTATAAGGTGGTTGGCTCCCCAAGCTTTATTTTAAGAGCGCTCATTCTGTCACAGAATCTTTTTTGTGGCAACTGTGGATATTATCCCAACTATACAGGTTACGACATAAGTGTTAAACTTGGGCTGCTTCAAGAATTTCCCCTTTCGCTATACACTACTATCTAGTAATCAAGGTATTTTTCATTTAACAATTAACAAAGTCCCTTGGAAGAAAAATTTAAAGAATTTCATCATGCTATATAATATCTTTTACTTAAGTCCTTGCCACAGAAAGCGACAACCACAACATAGCTTGCAACTGCTCCAAAGTACAATTCACAAGTTCATATTAAAATCTCTGTATTGTGAATGGTGAAGGCTGATAAGGTGTACTCCATATACCACGGACTGTTGTTCTCGTGGCATACTCATAAATAATAAGACAAGGATTTAATCAAAACCGAATTTACCTTTACCTAAAATATAATGAAATCTTCAAATTTAAAAATTAAGTATAGCATATGCTATGCTGCTGTATCTTATGGATTTTTATACTCCGTGCACGTATATCTTTACTCCCTTGAATAAAAAGTGCAATGGAGAAATCTAAATGATTGCTTCCTTTGAAAGATGTTAAAAAAAGTGTACACAATCTTTTATTATTTATGTACGAGTATGTCCGCTGGCTTCGCAACCTGAATATTTGTATAATCCACCAGTTACAAAAGGCACCTATCTCACGGTAGAACATTCCGACTGGGCATTCCGACTGAAAGTCGTACAGCAAGGGCACAGTAAAGCTCTTTTTTAAAGAGAATCTACAGGGATTACCTGAAAGGTATCTAAATGGCTGTCTGCCATACATAATGTATTTTTCACTTTTTGTATCCGAGTAGCACTAATAGTAGTCAAATTATTCCATGTGCTTTACACATTCACTTCTAATTTTAACACACATTTAACTGGATGGAAAGCTCCAGAATGAATTCCGTAAATAGATAAAGTTCCTTTAACCAAATAGAATCACAGATTTTTATTCACATAGATGAATGGGAAATGATTGAGAAATTGCAAACATCCTGTGAAGTATATCTTACAAACCTATTAGCCGTACAGTTGGGAGAAAGTTTATAAGGAATTATTATTGCATTAAATCCGAAGGGAAAACGAAAATTTTCCTACGAAATTTCTTTAATCTTATTTTCAGCGACTAGTTTATCTATTTATAGATTATATTAGATCTTACTACGGTTAGTACAGTATGAGACAAAAACGGAGAATTCATTCAGGAGAAATTCTTACGTGCTACTAGAGTCAGACGAAAAGACATCTTCTGTGACTATGTTTCTGTCTACAAATATTGGCAAAACTTGAGAACTGAATAACTCTGCTGAATAGATAGTGCTAAATGAAAGGGATCAAGACTCGTTGATGCTTGTTCGGTACTAATAAATGTGGGCCCTCAATATTTTCGAGGCCAAAGTAGTTGCTGCTTCTGCATCTACCCTTTAATGAGGAATGGTAGAATAACAAACTGAAACCATTCTTAACGAATCCAAAGTATTCCCCACATTTGTATCAATAAATACAAAAGTAATGAATGAAAGTTTACATATGCTGTAAGTAAATAATGTTGAATCGAGCTTATGTTTCCTACAACTCCTACAATATGAATATCACAACGAACTATAATATTTTCTACATAACTGGGATTAGTACAAACAATATTTTTAACTCACAACCAGAGACATTGGTTGAAATAGAGTGAGTTTATTACATTAGACCAGTCAAATTCTTTGCATAATTAACCTGAGACTGTTCTAGTAGGACACCCTATAGAATATGGATTCAACATTTAATTATCCAGTATGTTTTATAGTTATTAGTGATAGTGATAGTAATGGTGATAGTTAATAATTTTCTCATTTCAGAGACTTGACAGGGATTTGTTAGCCGTCGCTAACTTAATTACTTTCTCTTGATAAGAGCTATCTGTATTTAGAAATGCGTCAGAACATCATGTGTGACGTGTGTAACTGCTAGTAGATCGGGTTCTCACGCAACTATTTTGATTGATTGTACAGCCATAATCACGTGTCTTATAATCCCAACTGTCGTCATTCATGTCAACTTCTCAACAATCGGACAGAGTGATATGCACATAACGAGCACAATTCTGTAGGTGTTGTTGTGTACGTCTGTAGTGGTGGCGTGTCTGCTCTTCGGCGACATGAACACTGTGAGAAATAACTTTCCTAAAAAATCACGTGCGTATGCATTCTGCATGTTTTCACGATCTATTGGAAAAATTCCACCCAGCTCAATTAGCTTTGCGTGACCCACCATTGACACCTTAGCAATTCACATAATTTACAAAAAATATGAATTTTACGCTGGCTAAGAAAATATTTTTTCGGAAATTCCAAGCTAAATAAAATGAAAAGTTTTCAGAAACTGAAAACCATGAATACAATTTCGTTGCAATTGTAAACATTCTGCAGAAACAAATACATTGTGGCTTACGGCAAGAACTGCTGAGTAATTTCCGAGTTATTTAGCGCACTTTTCTTTTTCCCAAATTGTTGTAAACACTGTGAATCAGTTGAAACTATCACTTGACGGTGCAGGTCGTAAATGTCAGCAGGAGAACAAATTCCGTTGTAGATAAGGACAAGGGGAGTGGAGGTGCACTCACGTAATATGTGGGAACAAAAACCTTAAGGTCGCGTCTTGATCGAATAGCGACATAAAATATTCTTTTAAATTGCGTCTGCTGACGAGAATCGTGGGCTGGCAAGGTGCAGATAACTGGCAGGTAGCCGTCAACTTAAAACTGCTCGTTTCCCTCTGACACTTTTCGATGCAGACACACAAAAGAGAGTCACGATGATTAGTAGTATCCGTGTATGTGTGTGTGTCTGTGTCTGCGGAGAAGAAGAAGAGAGATGAGTGCAGACAGGGACACGAGAGTGAGTGAGTAGTGAGCGTTGGGGCGACTTGAGCGAAGACAGTCTCTGCCTTTGCTATCAGTAACGTAACGGGTGAGTGAGTGAAGTGGCCGAGTACCTCTTCCACTTATCTCTACTCCAATATGTAACAATCAGGCAGGCAGGACTCTCACTTGCACAGTGTGCAGCAGCAGTAGTCCTCGTATAGAGAAAGCATTACAGAGAGAGAGAGAGAAAGGTGATATGGTGTGGAGAAAGGTATTTTGTGTAAGGCTGGGTGACGGTACTGGTCGGACTAGTGCAGTCCGTGTTGGTGAAGGTGGTAGTGGTTGCTGGAGGTGATGGTCGTAGCAGTCATTGTAGTGGAGCTCGTAGTCAGAGTGCACAGTGGCGGTGCAGCAGTTAACAGTGGCGGTAGTTGTAGTAGACGAGAGTGGCGTGTAGATGTTTCTCTCTGTGAATTGAGATAGAGAGAGAGAGAGTACGTCGAGGCGTTCAGCTTTCAGCTCGCTTTGCTCAGTTCACTTGAGTGAGTTCGGCTCGGTTCAGAGAGAGACAACAAGGATGGAACCCCGTGGAATTGAAAGGAAAGAGTTAGAGAAAGATAGAGAAGTTTGCAGTTTTGATGATCTGTGAGAGGGATACAGGTCCACGCCTCCAGGAGAGCTGAAGACGGTTTTACGAGCTTCCCTCGATGCCTTTCACTTCCTTTCCAGCAGACAGACCGCTGCCTATAGTGTCTGCCTTGGCTTTCTTGCAGTCGGCTTGCGTCTTCCTCCTTATTTTCAATGACGTATGTAGAAGACACGGAACACGAGGAGGCCTGCAGGAGTATCTCCGATCTAAGGCCTCTCTCTTTCTTTCACTCGCAAGCTGACTCGTGTGCTGCTGCTCCCTTTTTCTCGCGACTCGCTATAGAAAATGTATCAACCACAAATAGACACACCTTAGTCCATTTGGTGGCCATAAAAAATCTCAACTTACAAATAATATGTGGGGGAGAGAATTGTACATATAGTTTTATTGTTGGTGCAGCCCTCGTTAAATTTAAGCTCAAAGGTGAGCGAAAGATTCCGCTTCACTGACTACTCGTATTGTGTTGCTAAAGTCCTGTCGGACTTCCCCCCATTTCGCTGTCTCGTCGTGTGTACCGTTGAGAATTGTGTACACTATACAAAGTAGTATATGTATATATGTATATATACATATATGACTCTGCTGGTTGTTATTACAGTGGTGCTAAGGTTGGCCAATCCAGCCACTTTCTTAGAGACTATATACGACATTTACTACATACATACACGGAACATGTTCACATCTCTGTGAACACTGTCATTTGACTTTACCACCGCTACCTTTGTATATGTAATTAAACTTAAGTCAGTGTGCACACAATCAATATCCGCATATATATATATATATATAGTCCCTATGTACATAGTATGTAGTAGTAGTACTGTATGTACAGTCTGGGGGAAAACTGGCTCTGTAATTTCAGTCGTAGTGTATGATTACAAGGGCTAATGTAAAAGTGTGACAGGACCGGGTAATATTATTGAGTCTGCTGAAATTGGTGAAGCAAGACTTGAAGCAATTCATTGATTCCCTGTGACTTTCTCTCTGCGTTTTTCTATATACTTAAATGTATGAGTCTGCATCGAAGTGAATTTGTAGGCGCATGAAAGTTTATTTTCAATTGTGTCTACCTCTATTTGCCTTTCTTATGATTGTAGGCTCTGTAGGTAGTCTGTTTATTTCCCAAAATAGTGGCTTTCACCAACTTTCACGTTTCACGAAAGGAACTTTTCTGGGGGGAGTGTAACATGGTCAAAGTTTCCATTGTGCTGCTCGACTCATATCATTGGAGCGAATTCTGTCGAAAACATCTGACTTGCCCGTAGACTGGCAATAGATTATGGTGCACGTGCTGCGTACTATACGTGTATAGTAGGTAGCATCTGTATACATAATAGTAGTCGTAGTGGAAGAAGAGTAGTAGTACAAGGGAAAAACTTTGGCCACATCATGAAAATAAGGTAAACAGTGAAGGTTGATAATTCACACTGTGCAATGCACACACGTAGCGAGAATAAAACAGAATGTGTGTCAGTGAACTGATGACAGCGGAGAATCTGCCAGCCAGCCAGCCATCCAGCCACCCAACCGAAGGAGTCCGTACGTTGAGGGAGAGACGACGAGTTCAGGAAATAAAGACTGGAATGGCAGGGATTCACAAGAGTGACGTAGGATATAAGAAGAGCACACTTGATGACGTCAATCCGAGCCTCGCACTAGGCGCTGTAGTCTTGTTGTCAACAGTGGAAAAGCATTTGAAGAAGACCCTCCGCTCACCCTGCTCATATCAAAGTGTGTGCACTGAGAGAAAGAGAAAGCACTACATGAAGTATGGCGACGAGTCGTGGTCGACCTAAGGAAGTCGAACTGGTGCTGCTACTACTATGTACTACCACCACCACCACCACGACTGCCATGCTGTAACTATTGTGCACTGGGTTGGCCTATTACAGGAACACAGAAGAGCATAACCCATAAAGGAATATAAAGGGGAGAGTGGAGCTCTTCTTATCATTCACAGATGAACATAAACTGAAGCTAAAAGTTTCTCTTCTCGGCTTCCACGCAGAAATGGAGCACGATTATTGCGGAGAGAGAGGGAGAGAGAGAGAGAGAGAGAGAGAGAGAGAGAGAGAGAGAGAGAGGAAAAGGATTCAGAATTCCGGAGCCATGAACATGTCTTTTCGCTAATGGAAACTCCTTCATTCCCGCTCCTCACAATTCCAGCACCACCAATTTGGAGGAAACGTTCTCTCGTCGATTAGCGAGAGTTTCCTTGCCTATTTCTGTTAGCACTGCTCACTGCTCATTTAGTCAGTTAAGCATAAAACTACTTAGCAGTAGTTTGAGCAACGGTCAGACAGAGAGAGAAGCTGACGGTGTGCCATCCAAAGAAATGCTACTGTAATTGCAACAATTATTATTGATTTGGAAAGTTTGGGGCCACCGGAGAGTTTTAAAGCGTTTAGCCAACTATGTGTACTACGTGAAGGGATGAGGGCTATGAAATATTTTACGACCTCTGATCTGTTTACAGTGATCATGCACACACACACACACACACACACACACACACAGACACACATATGCATAATATAGCAACGGTGATAGTAGCCTACTACCACTACTGCCTTGCATATACAGAGATAGAGGCGTGCATTGCATTGTCATGAATTAAACATGCCATTGCATCTCTGACTCTCAGTTCACTAAACCATTCCCAACGCCAAGGAAACTTTCCAGCCTCTACAGACAACTCGTGCACCACCACCACCAACTCAGTTGTGTGAATGAATCATCAATGCACCGCACAGCTATAGTAGCTACTTACTATTGCCATTTGTACGATGTGAACAGAAAAAGAAAAGGAGAAAAAACAATTTATCAATTTTATACGTTGACTGCAAATATATGTAGCAAAAGTATATATCGTATTTGGTATATACTCGTAGTCCAAGTGGTGGCTCAGCTATGGAGCTTTCGACAGGAAAACATTCTTTCGATGGAAACCTGTACAAGGAATATCTGTGTTTTGGGGAAATGCGTGCACTGAATCAATATCGAGAAAGAAACACACAGTTGGTCAACGGAGCTGCTTCTGGTTCTTACACATGTATGTCTAGCAGAAGCTACAGTTCCTACATAGAGTATCAGAGACGAGTAATCGTCCATGTAGAACTTTTAAGTGTTTCCAAGCTACCTTAAGCTGCTTTTACAGCAGTACAACTGTGTGGAAATTGAAACGGAGATAACTGGTTCAACAATTCGGACGAAGGAAAAGCAAATAGACAGATTGACAGGCTTGGCTTGACTGTTAGGTTGGGCGCCTTCTTTTATTATGGGGTCAGAATAGGAAGGACGAAGAGTCTGTACTATAAGGCTTCAAATAGGGAAGAAGAGAGAGAGAAAGAGAGAGAGAGAGAGAGAGCGTGTGGACGGAAGGGAAAAGACACCTAATCTGGAGGCACACTATTGAATGAGTATCCTGATACGTTATGTGGCTGTTAGCGTTGTAATATTTACAAATGCTTGTGTCCATGTAGAAAGTGAATACTCGGCATCCTGTGTGTGCTGCCGAATTTGGCATGTGGAAAGAGACAGCAGACTATCAGAATACTAGATACACGGCTGCTGGTGCTGAAGTCAACAGAAAGCCGACCGAGTCCGGAATAAGATACATTTATTTTTTAAATCCTGTCATGTTCTACTGTGTGGTTACTCAAAGCGAAATGGAATCCTGAGCGTTCGTGATAGACATGAAGTAATGTAACAACTTGAGCCAGGTCGTCCCGACGACTACAGTAGATTTGGAATTGTGTGACTCGACACACGGAGAGAGACAGAGAGAGAGAGAGAGAGGCAGAGAGAGTTGAAGTGTAAGCTGCCGAAGAGAGAGCGCTCTCCGTGAGGAATCTGTACATACAGAGAGAGAGAGAGAGAGAGAGAGAGAGAGAGAGAGAGAGACGACTGGTTGTGAAAACAGAGCGGAGTGAGTGAAAAAGAGCTGAGTGAGTGAGTTGAGACGGTCGACACGAGGCAACTGTACTACTTTAACATTTAGAATAAGTGAATAGAATCGATAAGGGGAAGTTGTGAGCGGTGGCTCAGATGAGAAGTTTAGTTTCATCCGCCAGTCTGTTCTCCACCAACACTTGCATTGCAATTTAATGCTTTCTCCCTGACTCGTGTTCCTTTGGCGGAATGCTTTCTCCTCATTTTCCAATTGCCAATGCGACTATAAAACACGTAGGTATAGTCTGTCGAACAGCATGCTTAGCTATTACTAAATAGCCATAAGCTTGTAAATGGCCAAGTGGGAAAGGGAGAAGGTGGAACTGCGTCTGGAGATCGCGGCTTATCTCTATTATAGCTTCACTGTTGTCTGTAGAATGGCCACACTCGTGCACCATCAATGGACACACGTTGGAATAAACTTGGCTCCCACACCCCAATACAAATCTTTATTAGCCTGGCATTTTCGAATATAATTACAATTCTATTGTGAATACAAAGGGTGTCCACATTCAACAAGACTCACAATCAGTTTTCATCCATCTGATTTCCTAATTTTAATTGCTTCAAGTTGTTCTCTTGATCGAAGGTACATTAAGTATTATTTAACCATGACTAAAGATTAGTCGCGATGGTTCCCAGCTCCTGGTGATGTTTTCAACAAGAAAAGAATCTCTGATTAATAAGTAGTCTACGAACACGACAATGGAAACTAATTTACCTTTGATAATGTTTTGTTGTTTCTAGACAATTTTCAAATGATCTTGAGACTTAAAAGGTACAGCTACAGTTTATTTTCTAGTGAGGTGAGGTTTCACTTACTATTTTAGAATAGTCATAGTTTTTGTGAAGCATCGTAAATATATACAATTTTGGATTGTCAATTGCAATCACAAACGTCATACAAGAATGAAGTGTGCACACATTAAGTGTCTTTTTTACTACAAGGCAAAAATTTGGCAAAAAATGTAAGCGTGAAACCACTTCTGGGGTAAAATATGAACATGTATCACTGATTGTCTCTAATTGGTATACCCTTGTTAAAAAAGTTGAAATGTGGTTTTCCACACAATAAAATTTGAAAACTCTTTTCTATCTCATTTATACAATATAATATGATTTTTTGCGGAAAAAAACATGGAATTCACACAGATAATTGTTTGGTCGGAGAATAATGTAATACGCATGCCTAGATTTTCCCTGGAGAATGTTTTTTTGACCCTCCTCCCCAAAAGAGGAAACCAATTTAACATGGAAATCCATTTTTATCGTTTACAAGCTACATTGGTTGTTTTAATTGCCGATCATAGCCACGAAAGGAAGTTCATTTAAATAGCAATGAAAATGTGTTTTGCATTACTGAAATCGAGTCATTCTTAATGTTCCACCCTCTGTACACCTTTAGGAACTATTCTTTGGACTTTTTCACAACAGCTTTCCACCTGTCAGACGCAGCCCTATAAATTTCAGAAATAATTTCCTTTCTTTAACAAAATTTCTTCGAGCCAGAAAATATAAATATTACGAGGGAAACTCGTAAATGAACAATAGGAGATACTTTCTTATATCCTGTCATATTTATATATGAACATTCAGTAGGCTATATTGTATGCAGCAAAAGAGAAAGTTTTTGAGGACAGGAAGAGGAACGCAAAACAGCCTTGGCTTGATCCTCCATTCTTTTACTCGTTCCATTATATATTTCTCTGTGTATTTGTTCTTCTCATAGGAGTTTGGATTTGAGATAGAAAATCACGCTATCGATCTTCTTTGTAGCTCATAGAGAGGAGAATATTAATTTTCGTACAGGTTGCTTTTCAAAGGAAAACTACTGGCGCTCCTTCACCTTATTTCACCTTACTCTTTTCAACAGTTCCCTTCACTTATTCGTTCACTGGTGAACAACTATATACTTATATGTATACAACATTCGCATCTCTGCTACGGGAATAATATTGAACAGTCAGTGTCTGTACACCAGCCAACTATCAGGACTCGGTAACAGTAAACTACTACTTTCCTACTAATTCCCACCAACATTTCTTTTCACTGTCCCGAGAAGAAAACATTATGGAGCTTTAGCATGATCTAATCTCAACTCCAGTATAAAAAGGCTCAACATGCTATTCCACGGCACAATAACTATTATAAGGCAGACTGAACTACTCTCCAGTATATATTCTGTTAGATAGAGCAGACCTCTTCAATAATAGTTGAACCTACGAACAGCTTTCTTCTGTCATACACAGCATGGAAGCTACGAACTAATTTTGCATCCACAATCTCTTCTTTATCCACAAAATTACCTATTTATACGGAAATACTGCACACCCTGCACTCTCACCGTCAATTCTCCACTGCTTACTATCATGTACACTGCACATAAATAGTTCTACACCGTCCTATGCTCCTTATGGCTTTAGTTTATTATATTTCCCATTTCATTAAATATGTCCCTAATCTCATCATGAAAGCTTCCAAGAACGGCACATGTGTTCGAATGTGGTAAAAACAAGGTAATTCATAAAAGAAATTGCCTATTTATATTCCTGTGCCATTTCATATGCTACTATAAAGTTAAATATAGATATACGAAAATTCAATTTCCCTGTTTAATGTAGTACAACACTTGTAATACTAATACCAACCATGGGCACTTTTACTATTGCATGAACTACATGCAGTACAGTCCACACAATTGTTTGATTAATAAAAAGTTTTTTTCGCACAGAAATCAATACGAGTTCAATTTTATTTTATTTTTACAACAATAGGAGCACAACATGTAGTAACACAATTAAGCAGGCGTAGAAGCATTTCACTTTGTGTCCGACCTCATCCTTTCTCTAACAACTGTTCTGCCGAGTCAGTATGCATTAGAAAGCAATATAATTACTGTGCTGCCACTGTATATGCACGAACACTTACATATTGGATTAGGTTTAGTTGGATGGAGTGTAGGTTAGAATTATTGTGAGAGGGATCCTGCTTGATATCCCATAACCTGACTTGGGGATATCCAATCGGCACCAAAGAACCAAATTTGCAATTTCTTGGAACAGAAATTGAAGTCTGCTGTGTAATAAGTAAGTCCTCTGCCAACTTTCGCACAAGCAACCGAACGGTTTTTGCATCCAGCTGCTTTTACTACTTCACTGCTGTGCCACACACACACACACAGAGACCGACCCAACTCCAACTACTTTCTATATGTGTGTGCACATAGAAAAAGGGCAGATGTGCTGGCATCAAGCAGTGTACCTAATTCAATTTGCGATGCCAAGGAGACACAAACCTCAGTTCCACTGTTCCCAATTTAACTCCACAACTTACAGTTGAGAAAATCCATGTTTGATTGATTCTGGTTGGCAACCAATCACACTCATTTAGTGTCATGTCCTAATACACCTTGATGCTAACTTTTAGCTTCTACTCTATTCTAGTCTGACTAAAATTAACGCCAACCATGATTACAATAAATAGCGGAGAGATAAATGTAATCTGCAGTACTGCTGAGTATGTGCCTTTGAGGGAAAAACACATAACAGTAAATAGAGGTTCAAATAATCGGAATAAAAGTGTCGCTGTTTTTACCACCCAATAAAATGGCATCAATATAATAAATAGAAAAATATTAGGGAAGAAATGTAAGGAATATAATTTGAAAACATGATTACTAAAAATTAAAAGAAGCAACAACTAAAACTTCTTTAAAAAGAACAGATTTTCCCAACGCAGATGCAGGAAGAATATATTCTGCCAGATAATAAAATAGTCCACTGGAAAAGAAGAAGAAAAGAAGCCCGGTGTATTGCCCCATGTTTGTTTACATTTTGTGACTAAATAGAATACAAAAGGAATCCCTGGTATAAATAGAATTATGCTGGAGCTTTGAAAGATTAGCGCAAGATGTTTTTTCAAGCATAGGCTGATAGTGGGAACGGTAGGTTGTAGTTTGGAGGCAATATTCCTGCTATAATTGTACGAGAAATGAATCCAATGGTCTTTGAGACTCACTGCAGCTCAAACTTCTCACAAGAGGTGAAAGTTGGTAGTTTACAGCCATTCACTCATATCTGTATTCCCATCTGCACCTCTTTAGCGAATCCAATTGCAAGTATTCTACCAGCACGGAAAGTAAATGGGTGCAACGTTATTGTGAGTAGCATACAAATAGAATCTAATGAGCATATTGAAGAAGAGGAAACCTTGCTAGTAAACTATTTCATCTGTTCTCTGCTGTGGGAAGGGCGACAACGATACATTTATATATTCCTTTATGTGTGTGGACGGGAGTATAATAATATTCCCTATCTTTGTTACTTTGTTATTTTTAATTACACATACACAAAATAAAGTTACATAATTATATAATAACTTTAGAAAACAGCTATGAAATCCAAATGTTTATTTGGCTGAGTAGTCACATGCTAATAATATCAGCAAAATAAATAAATACATGTTTACTGAACATGTAACAAATATACTGCCTATATACGTGTGAGTAGACGTACGGATGGCAATGGGCGTAAAACGAATGAAAAATTTAACATTTATCGTCCACATGAATCAAACAACACGAGTAAGGTAAATTTAGAGGTAAAAGTAGATATAAGTAGTAACGAATGCCTGAATGCAATGAACGATAGTATAGTGCAGGCGTAATTAATGAGAATGGGGGTGCATTGAACACGTGGTTATAAGGAAAGAACGTTTGTGTAGAAATTAGTAGTGATTTTGTGGCACGTACCTTTTCTGATGCTCAACTGGGATTCCTGCAGTAGAACAGTGAAGAACGAGATTTTAGTAGTGACACTTTGAGACGATTGACACATTGAATTAGGCAATTAGAATATTTTTCATGTGAATGACAGTGTATGTGTTTGATTCGGCACGTCTCACAGCCATGGAGAGATTGAAGGTGAAAGTCTCGTGGTGAAAGCGGCGGTGAGAAATTACGAACGAGTGAATGAGCTATAGAGGGAGGAAAGAGAACCAACGAGAAAGAAAGTATTTGGTGAAAGTATCGACGAACGAAATGAGCAGTCGGACAGGCGTGTGAGAACGCGGGGGATGATTGATTACTTTAGATAGAATGTTTTTAGTTGTGATACTCGTGAGTGTGCCAAAAAGTATCAGAAAACACGAGGAAAACCATCCATAGGACTGATCATCCGAAAGCATTCACATACCAAAATATCTGTCAATGGGTTCCCGAAAGCCTTTAGATTCCTGCCAGAGGGAAAAAGGGAGGTCCGAAGACCCTTATCAGGTGGAGTCTCGTGAAAATCGAACAAGAAGCTTGGAATTTACGCACACCCTGTATGTTTCCCTACTGTTGGAATGTGCAAAATATTTCAACACGGTTCCTATGATAGCAAAAGTTATTCCTCACTTTTACACGGGGATAGACTGCAGAAATGCCCAGAGAATTCCGAATGAGTAAGAGACTTTCACTCTCAACGTACTTTCTGCTTTCACCGTAAGTAGTAGTGGAACTACGAAGTCATACCCACTTCGCGAAACGTATTCGCTTACATGCTACATAAAGTTTTCCTAGATCATGCAAATCAATCAATTCATTTCAAAAATTAGAGTAATCTGATTGCCAAACTAGAGTTTATTAATCCGTGACCGTGCTACAATGACATTATGAAATTGTGCTTTGATTGAAATATCTCTCCGAAATTTACTGCACATGTTTTTGCGTGCGTGGTCTCGATATTCTGAAATATTCTGACAATTAGTCAATTCAAAAATATTCGGTTGGAATACCTATACTATTTTAATATTCCCTAAGGTCCCCAAAGAGTTTTAAAATTCAGTTAATTAAGTCGTTCTTATTTACAAAAAAGATGTTCTGGACATGCTTTAATGAAGATTTGATTACGAAATAAAATAAGACAGGAAAAAACCTCAATACATAAACGTTGTTTTCATTTTTAGGAAGTGGCTGACTTTGCTTCCCTCCTCCTACGGTAGCACACAAAGGAACAGTGCAGATGCTGCGCGAGTTAACTCTATCGATTTGGCATTGCTGAAGTGAAAGGATAAACCTAAAGAAGGAAAGGCAACTCCCTGTATATTAGGTGGCGGTATGCAAAAGTTTCTTGAAGATACACCCCAAATCAAAGTTTTGGACCGCCATTGAACTTCGTGTTAATATTTTGTGAAATTTCATGTCGAACAACATCAGTGAAATCTTATTCTTATGCAGAAAATAAACAGAGTTAATACCAACATTTTTGTGGAAAGTTTTGAAATTGATTGGAATAATATTTGACAAATTATTTAAAGTCAAACTTTTGAGGTGGATAAACACGTGCGCCGTACGTTTATAAATAGTCGAACAGTTGTTGGCATTCATGCAGCTGAAAGGAAAGCACGTTTTACCGGTATTGCCGCTATCACCTATCACAATTAAAATTTACATGTAGAATCAAAGTTTAACTTGTTAAAGTGTGAATAAATCCACATGCATACATACACCCTGTTCAACACCAAATGATTGAGCACCGTTGTTTTTCTTCAATCTGAATGTACTGGCTGCTAAGGTAAAATAGAAAACAGTGCAGTTCATTTGACGTCTGCCACCGTCGTAAATACGGATTGCGGCATTAAAAAAATGTTGTGATTGGAAAATACATGTTTGTGTATGGTACCTCTGGTAAGTGTGATAAGTGGGTACATATGCCTACGCTGTCCAATCAATTACAAAAAAGTATACCAAGTTATTTTTTAATGTTATTGAATTTATTACTATTTCGAAATATCTCTTAGATGTCTTTAAGAGCGACCCAGAACTAAAAATTGGTCTGTTCAATGGGCTCACCGACAGAATGGCGGAAGATAATAACAGAAAACCATTTGAGTGAAGACTTGTGACATCTCATTCAGACAAATTAGAGGCTCCGAAGGGCATTAAAATTTAGTAAATTTGTATGCTTCGTAATAAAGTTTTAGAACCCTTCTTTGAACATTTTAATATTTCAGAAAAAATTATGTCGAAATTATTATCCAAATGCATGAATAATCACAGCGTACATACGAGTCATCACCATTACTACTGGTTTTAACTTTTGTCAGTGGCGTCACTACAGGGTGGACACAGAGGGGACATTCGTAGCAATTTTTTTTACAAATTGCTAATAGTTTGAAAATTTCTTGGTGGACAAGTGGGGGACCAAGCCAATTGGTGGTTGCGCAACTAATTTGTGTTATTTCTATTTTCACAAATAAGAACCAGAATAAATATTAATTAAAATTAATTATGTATCGGGAGCATTCGATACCTTAAATTCGATTCATGTGTATCCGGTGATAGTTTTTTCGTCAGTGCAACTGATTGTGAATGTACGCTACATTTGAGAAATGCATGCAAAGGTTGGCAAGAAGACGATAAGAAAAGTCCTTGCAAGAATTAGTTGGCAATTCTAATTTGATTCAGCCCACTATACTTAACAACTCTCTGTAAAGATCTAAATGTAGAATAATTATCCATGTTGATGCATGCGAAATGAAAAATATAATAAAAATTCGATCTGATGTGGAAGAATCGCCTTATGAGAGGGAAAATTAATCAGACTCTTCATGTCTTGCATTGGATATTAGAGAAGAATATGGAAGGTCTATCATCTCTGGATCTCTTCACAAGCTAAATGCAACTATGTTCTCTGCATCAATAGCCTCGAAATGGTGTACACAAATTACATTACTTTCGTAATTATTTTAGTGTGGATTTAATCATTTTTAAATCACGCAGTGTTACTCCAAAAATGTAAAAATATAAAATGTCTAAAAGTAGAACTACTTGGCTTCCAGTTTAGGTTTCTAACTGCATTTTTATGGTTTATTGCAGTGCAGTAGGTTTAGACAAAATTTGCCAAGAAATAAATTTTTAGAACTTAAATATTTTTAAATATAGTAGCCACCATAACTAATCTTTGGTTTCTTAGAATCGCTGTTATAACTTGTGGGTTCTAAATGAAGGATTAGAAAATCCTTTGTAGCAACGAATACAAGGAATCAATAAATGTACTTCGAATACTGGTCCTGACTGAAAAAGAAATGCCGGATAACTTCATGGTTTACTGGATTTTTTCAAATACATGGAACGTACAGTATTAAATGGTGTGACAATTCCAAATTATTGCTTGCTACGGTACGGTAAACCAGAGAGCGCTCCAAGATACCATTTAAATGTGTTAAAAACAAATAAATTTAATAAAATAGTAGTTCTGCTACTGTATGTAGATTTCAGCCCTAGAGACCCCAACCCCATTCGCTTGGAAGTCTCTCCTTTCTCTCACAAAACTGAATTTTCCAGAATTATATTTAGTTGAAATAGAATTCTTACATCAAATACATTCATCAAGACAACTAAATTATATATTTTGACGTTATTGTAGAATAATCAAGTGCACCCAATCAAATGTTTTGCATTGTTGTGGTTTAGCATGGCAGTTAAGGAATATAACAACGTGTAATGCAAAGTTAATCATTTCGTCAATAAAATTCCTCACCCAATGTTATTGTCTACCGTTTAATTTTCTCTCATATCAGTGTTAATTCTCTTACAATAGAAGGGCAAATGACAAATTGTATTGGGTGATACCATCATTTGCCCCTCTAAATCATAAAATCTTCATTCAAATTCTCTTACCCTAAAATCGATGACGAAGACGTGTTTGTTGTATTGTAATTCACGCTGAACTACATAAAACTGGTCACAGCTAACTCACTTTCTGGTGTACTGTCTCTACATAATACGACATCTCAAAAGGAGATTGCAACTACATAAAGCTAAACCGTAAACGCACCCATCGCTTTCTACGATTGCCAGTAGAGCACGTCCTACGAGTTTTGCACGGAATTGGAGTGACATTGAAAGTCTGGCTATAAAGTTTGCAAAGAGCGTTGCATAAATCAACTTGAAAAATTAAATTTATTTCATTACTACCAACTATTATTAATATGTCGAGTTTTAACCACGTAACTATAACTCTGTGGGTGTACCTTCTATCTGTAAACCCATAATATATACCGGGTATAAGTTAATTTAATATCTGCAATGCCCAGAGGCCTAGAATTATTGATGGTTTTGTGTTTACTGAAGAAAGCTCTACGTTCTACCCAGAAAGTCAGCGGGTTGTTAATTTTTGTGTGCATTCTATTGAATATATTCATCCGAACTTCATATATCACTTGAAACCCTTTTGGTAAATCTTTTAATATTTCCTTTATCTCATTATCAGTAGATTGCTTCTTCTTAATTATATTTAATGTAAGTGTTGGTGGAAATGTACGGTACCATGTCCTTAATTTCCTGTTCTTCAGGTTCACCACAAGAGCTCTACTCAGTGCATATGCTACTTTATTATGTCTACCAGGAATATGGCTAATGTTCGGTGAAAAATCTTGGATTTTTAATGCCCATCGCATGAATTTTCCGTTAACATCTTTCATTGTGCCTGGGGGAACTTTGTTGTCCGTTTGAAATTGAAATTCTTGGCATTGTAGGTATGTTTCAAACTTCTTCAAACCCCACACAATCTCTATTGACTCCAGTTCACATGGATGGTAACTCTTTTCACCAGAGACCGACCTGGAAGCGAAAGCAATCGATCTGTCCTTCCCATCCACTATTGTCTGTTACAAGCAAGCACCAAAGCCTAAAATATTAGCATCCGTTCTAAGAATAAACGATTTAGAAAAATCTAGAAAGCTAATGCTGGAGCGTCCCAAATACTCATTTTTATCTTTTCAAATGCCTCTTGTTAGAATAAATCTTAATGTCGTCCAAATATGCATCTGCAAAACCTCGCCAAGCTCTAGCAAGTTGTTCATGAGTCGTTGAAAGATGGCTGGACCTGTTGAGATACCAAATGGCATCTTAACGAATTTACATTTTCCAAACTCGCTGTATTTTTATTGACTCTGGATCCATGTCAATCTGTCAATATATTTGTAACATCTATCGTAGAGCGTATTAGCGTTTCGTGGTCTATGAATGGATTCTTGAAATCTAGCGGCCGGAAATGGGTCTTTTGCCATGCGACCGTTTACTTTTCTCGGGTTCAAAGTGTATCTAAAATCACCGTCCTCTTTCTGCAAATGTACTGGACTGCACCACTCTGAAGCTGAGGGGCGAATTATTCCTAATTCAAGCATTTTGTCTGCGTACAAACTTATGAGTACTGTGGGTGTTGGAGAAAATAAAGAATGGACCATAAGCTAAGAGACTGTATTCAGACCCATTTGTAACACGTAT
>JABASC010000144.1:0-61896 GCA_019776185.1 Plutomurus gul
ATTTAGTAAAGAGAACTCTTACACTTGCTCGGTGTAAATAGTTATACGTAAGTTAGGCGCACCGAAACAATCACTATCTTTCACTTCCTTTCCCTCAGTCACTTCCTTTTGCTTTTACCTTCTCCTCTGTCTTTGCACTCTTCGTGGAACATAAAAAATGCATGGCCAGCGATGAACAAGAAATGAGACGGCACAGCTAGAAATTGTCCAAATACAAAGCTTGTATGTATATTTATATCTGGTAGACGAGTATGTTCAGGGTTTCCACTGTGATTGTCACACTGGGATTAATTGATGCAAGTAATTTTATTAATATGACTATCACAGTGCACTCCATCTAGTGATTAATGGGATTTACTATGTTACACTTTTCTATTCTTTCCATTTATGAATTAATCACATTTTTTACTTTTATCCCAGTATTCATATCACATTTTCCCAGTGTGATGGGAGTTTTGCCAAAAAAGTGTGATTTACCAAACCCTGGAGTATTACACAGTGGAGATACTGTTATCAAATATGCACGTAGAAATAAGATTTTGTATTCACTCACTCTATCTCTCTCTCACTGTGTGTGAAATGCTCGTGTAAGTATTGTGATTATAAGCAGCCGGTGGTATGCAAGAAACTTTTTCACAGGCACAATAAAGCAGAAATATTGACGTGAATATTACTTGCTTGCTACTACCACTACTCGTTCGACTTACTTTGTTCAGCGGAAGAATTTTTCGTCAAAATTATGTGAGACAATGCTCCCGTGCTCCATTCTGCCATCAGATATAGTTCTGCGTTATCGTGGTAGTAAATAGCATAGCATTTGGCTTACTGATCTTTTCCGCAAAAGGTCCCTTTACTTACACAATGTTTTATGAGCAAAAACTCCATAAATATGGGTTTTTGGTGGGCAGCATTGTTTATGTTGTGGTGCTCCAAAGAGAATGCAATTCTCGCCATTTACTTCAAGCTTCAACTTTTACCATGTTTCATTGGCAGCTTCAGTGAGTGTACCTCATACTTTCTAACTACATACCGTGTAGGTGTCCATTTTGCAATATTTAGTTCTCGTCAGGTTTTATGACACCAATTTGAGTGACCGTGATTTCTGTTTTCGCACTGCGAATATGAAGGGTGAAATTAAGAAAGTTTTATAAAACAAATGAACACTTGCACATCATATTGTGCATGTGGTTCACTGTTTACAATCTAATGAATACGAATACAGACATTGCAGAACGGTTTATAAAATTGATTTCAGGAGCGCAATATGGGATTTGCTGTGCTGTGATGCAGTGGTATTGCGAAATATTTCATAAAATCAGAGCATTCTTTGGGGGCCAAACGAGGTTTATATTTAACCGAACCGAAATTCGTTTTCTAATCCGGATGATCTGGCAAAATATGTATTCGATTTTACATGGCTGAGGCAATGGATTGCAAATTTTCAAACAAAAATTTATGCATTCATCGTTTTGACGTCTCTTGCATTTTGGCTGTTCGAGTAAGGTTTCATGAAAACACCTAAACGTGGAATGAAGATTCTTCCCTTAAATTAGTTTTGATTTATTTTTTCGTTCAAGGTAATTCCCTCTCGGCTACTCTTGAAAGTCTTAAAAGGTTTGACATGCGCGGGCAGCTAGCTCTTTTATGTACAATCGTATAAAGTTGCTTCGTGCAACAAAATTATTGGCTTACGACTGAGTAAGGACACGTATTGCGCTGGTAGCCTTAAAATACTTCTGTTGGTGTTTTGTCTACATATATATACATACATACTATTTATTTATTCCACTTCTTTTTCCAATTCCCTATGTAGTAATATAAATGTGAATAAATTTTATTAAGGTATTAAATAAATGATACCATCATTTCCATGAGAGCCACCTGCAAATCCGTACAGAGCTGTCTATAGGGATATGTGTAACTTTGACCCTAAAAGTTTTGATTTAGTGGGTAAATACGGAAATTGGGGAGGTAGGTTAAATTTTCAAGTTCTAACCAGAATTATATTTTGTTACAGGAAAAAGAACTTCATGTACAATGCTTGTAAAGGTTGGTTGGAAAATGCCAATAATTTTACACAAATAAGGATTCAAAACGATTTGGGATGATCCATTAATATCTCTCGATACGATTTGCATAAAATGTGCATTGAAAAGCCCTGTGCCTATTACGCATTACACCAAGGGATGCTACGAAAATAAAGATACATAAATAAATTCTGGCCGAGTGTTTGTCATAACAGTAAAGACATTTTATACGTTTGTGACAACTTTAGTCATCAGTTAATTTCGTGAAACGTATATAAATGTTGGTTCTAGGCATACAGCAGCAGAACTTGTGAGAGAAAAATTAGTGTAGAATCCAGCCAATTTCAGTGGAGCAGAACTCAAAACTATATGGACATTATGTCTATCCATTACACTCCCTAACACAGTATTTAAATGCCTCGTTTAATTATTAACAGTGTGTTAATATTTAATATTATACATTTAATGCAATGAGTTGGTCTTTTATTCAAATGACAACAATATAAGAAATAGACTAGACATGATTGCTTTCTAACTTTGTCGTTTTCAATTTTAGAAAAGGAAAAATTATACTCTATTTTAAATAATTATATTCAATATTCACTCATCAATAAAAACTTTGAGATTTCGCAATTGTCCAATGGTAATTATCAAAGTAATTAATTATGGAACCACAGCCACAAAGCAGGTAAAAATGAAGAAAATGGAAGAGAAAGTTCTGATTATCAATGCAAACATGCGTCACAGAGATGTTTCAGTTTATTAGATTAAATGCTATATGACTCTTTTAAGAAATTTCTTTTACATTATAATATTGGTATACTATTTCATGGTATTTTCCTCTGCGATTTCTATGATCACCTAAAATTAATATATTCAGCTTGATTATGGAAAACCGTTACTCTGATAACTAATTTAGTGGGAGCTTTATGGTGAAAGCACTTAAATTTTTTCGCTAAAAGGTATCTGTGTGTTAGAAAGTCTTACGGTGAAAGCACTTAATTGTTTTGCTAAAAGGTATCTGTGTGAATTTTTCTACAATTACCTATACTTATGTTGTCAAACGGTGTTATTGTCTACAAACTTATTCATTTTTAACAAGAATATATAAGATTGTGTTTTACAGAACCCCTGAAATTTGTTTAATGCAAGTACTAACTAAGGACTTTACACAGGCACCATATACAGTATAAAAAGAATCATACAAGTCTGTGTTAGATTAGCGTATACGTGCAGCCATGGAGGGTCCTGGTGCAAAACTTTCTTTTCTCATAATAGAGACGAATGCCCAAAGAGGACAGTGCAACCACGCCTTAAAAATATGTTCTTTCATTGAAAGCATTTTCTACTATGAAATTATTTATACTGTATACTTTCCTTGAAAATTACACATATTACATTGAATGCGTACTGATAGGTACTGTACTACATTTCAATACTAACAGATCGTACGACTGACTTGAAACGATGCAATTAATTGTAATATGCAGTAAATGTAGTGCACAAGCAGTTTTTGTGTTAATTGTATCGTATTACCTCTGTCATCAATCAGTCAATCAACCTTCATCTATGTCATGTTGGAATGCATCTGTAAATACTGTCCTCCCACAACATACCACCAAACATGGTTATTTAACTATCAATTTAAATTATCCTTAATTGTAATCTATTGTAATATTTATGATCTATGATGAAGGCTTTACACGTAAAAGTCGTCATACTACTGAACTCGTTAGACATCTCAGTGTCTGATGGTTTCTTTGAAGAGAAAGAGCCAACAAGGGATTTTGTATGATTGAAGTACACTTACAATTGTTGATCTAGTCTTTGAGACGAACATTATGGCTACACAGACGCAGGATAGAAGGAAGTTTAGGTGATAGGCCCATCATATTATCCTGAGAGAAGAGCGAGGAGTCACTGTAGTAATTTTTCCATTTGAACAACTCTCACTTCATTGACTCAGTGAAGCAAAACAAGATTCTGCTGTTTACTTTGCGCTCATTTCCAGAAGAGAGAGCATGGAGAGCTGTCGGAGTCTTTTCCTCTTTAATTGTTCATCCGCAAAGGCAGAGAGGTGTACGTTATATGTACGTGGAGCACTGAATGCAAGTAGATCCGGCTGTTGTGTGTAAAATTCCAGACTACTCTCTTTCTCCTCTCGGTGATGTCTCTACATACTGCACATGTTAACTGCTGTCACCGTTTCTAGTGCATGTGTGATGTATGAGATGTCTTTGTGGCCTGTTGGTAATCTGTAATCTTTAAACAAGGAGAGAGTGGTGTATGTGTGTGTGTGTGAATGTAGCCAAGTCCAGTGTGGGTAATGTAAGCGTATGAGTTAAATGTAGTAGGGAGGAAAGCAGAGAACAGCCGCAGTGCAGATGAAGTCAGTCTTTTCCTCAAAGTCTTTTTGTAGGCCTTTCCTTCCTTTTAACTCTCTTTTCTGCCATCCTTTACTCACTCCTTTTCTCGAGAACACTTTTCCATGACATTCTTATTTCTCAATTGCAGCTGGAATAGTAAGTATATAGCTCAGACGAGCCATTCTCTTAACTGCTATATTACTCAACGCACATTCTTTCTTAATAATGTCCTTGTCTCTTCTAAAAATAGAGCAAGAAAAGGCGCTGTCAAATCGATTTAGTCTTTCAACTATGCGTATATGTTAAACTGCGGTGAAATACTCTAATACGGTTATGTACACAATCAATTTGGCAGGAATATTCTCTTTTCGAGCTCTATAATCTATTCCCTCCAAGGTCTACCCAACTGCATTTTTATACTACATAGTTCATTGATGCACTTCCAAATTAAGTGAATACACTGTATAACAATAGTTAATGTTCAATGCAAATGCAAAATGAAAAACTTTCTAAGCTTTATTTATGCAAGCAGTCAAACATGGATTTTTCCATTGACATTTTTGTTTTCTAAATTCTGATCCATTATGCTGTGCTAAATGCTAATATGTCAGCTCTGAGACTTACAAAAGATGGTTGGCAATGAACAATAATTTTGTTGTTGGAAAAAACATGATTTTATCCTGTAAAATATTTTTGGAGGTAGCGATGTGAATGGATGAATGCAAAATTAATATTGATGTATACACAAACAACAAGTGCATTGAGATAATTTTAGAATTCAGACAACAGTTTATTATTCAGTTCCTCTGCTTACCCCAATCAGTCGACTTGTGATTGCATTGGTAGTATTGAGGATACATAAAATGCAAATTGTACTTCACCTAGGCTTGCAAATGGCCTTCGGTGTTTTATTGTTGCAAACACGTTCTTTTTATTATTCATACTTGAAAAAAATCATATGAAAATTAGTTAATGTGGTATTCACAATGAATTGTGTATTTATTTTTCTATATTTATAATTAATAAATTTAAAAAAGCTTGCGCATTTACTAATTATAAGTATTCAGTTAATACATTCAACAAAGGAATTGATTCTTGTGCCACTTTCTACTTATAACGCCGTACATTCTGTGCCAACACAATGGAGCATCTTTACTTATCAATTTTTAACAGTTCGAAGGTAGGAAACTCTAATTCTGCTTCTAAGAGAAGAAATTGGATAGGCTGTCGTACAACGACCAATTAACTATAATATAGAAAGCTGTCTTTTTGTCATTTGAATGGGAAAGCTGGTGTCCGATAGATAGGCCCACATGGAAAATAGAGCAGCGCGAAAATGGTTCCACAGTATGGGTACCCCAGAGAAATAATACTAGCTAATTTTTTGCAAATATCTTTCGAATACATGGACATATGTAGTTCATTCAAGTTGAGGTTCATTGGATGCAGAATTCAATTTACTACAAAGAACTCTCCTTGGATCAACTCTTTAATTGGAATACAAGTGGGCGGCTAAAAATTAATTTAGCCTACAAATTTAGATGAATTTACATTTTTGACTAGCAATTTTTGTAAATGACCTATTTACAGTTTTGACTGTACCATACACACTGATGGTTTTTAATTAGTATTCATACGTACTAGTAAGTTTACAAACTAACTGATTTTCCATCCTGACGGTAACATATACCTATATTTCACCATTCATACCTGCTGTTATGCAGACAGTCAAAAGCTTGGTTGGATATTTAGTGTTTGTACAATGTAATGAGTATCCAATGATGTACTATAGTCATAGAGTTGGTATTGTTTGTATAATATATTATATATAAGTTTGTATAGAGTTATTTATTAATGAAGTGAAACGATGAAGAGAGGCATTCAAGCCTTTGGTTGGGTGACTCGAACCTTTCTGCATGTATTTATAGGTTTAGGCCCGTTTATAGTTTACACGATTTTATATAGTTGGGCCTATTTTGCGAGTGAGACGATTGGACTTACCCATACAGTGGAACCATTTTCGTGTGGCTCTTTCTTCCGGCTTGGGCATATCTATCGATAATCCGGAAAGCTATATTATCTAGCCACCCAAGTACTACAAAGAGATAAAGTCGTTTTTAAAGTCAGCTTCTAGGGAAAACAAGTAATCGAATTGTAACCGTGAATTTGTATCAGCAGTCAGAAATTAGAGAGAGAGAGAGAGAGGGGGGAATGCATGGTTTATTCTGAGGACTGTCATCGTTGACTGTCATGGACACGAAAGCTCTGGTTAAGAGTCTTAATAAATGAATGCTTTTATCTACTGTCACCCGTAAGTATTGATTTGCGACTTTTTTGTTACGTGAAGCACTATAAAGAAAAGCATCAACTAACTCTGCTGCTGCTACTCACATAATATGTACATGTGCCGACAGAAATACTGCCAAGCTAATTACATACAACGAACGTGTTTACCACACGATGACTTCCTTCAAATGCTGTCCTTCCTTTTCGCTTCTGTCGTCGCTGTTGTTCTAAAGGTATTTTTAGGGCCCGACTGATTCATTAAAGCTAAAATAAGATTCGAATCAATATTTATCTGATCGAACACGACATTTCCCCACATACTCCAGTTGTCTTTCGAATCGATTTTCCTAGTCATTGATTCGAGTTTGCAAGGCATCGATTTAAACGTTATCACATAGCTAACAACTACTACCAATGTACTACGACTCTCTTAACGTACTATTTAGCATTCACTCCTTTACCTTTGTGAATCGATACAATTCTTGGACGACCCTAAGGTTGTTGTTCTAACCCGGCTAAATCTTTCTGCTATACATACGACATTTAATTAGATTTGTTCCATGCTGTCAATGCACTGACCCCGAAGCGGGGTATTGACTTGAATAAATAAATAAATTTGCCAAAGTATTCACCACCTCGATATTAGCTTACTAAATCTTAGTGAGACAATTACTGCTTCCGTGTTTAGAGTCAAATTGCAGCTATAAATATCCGCACGTGTCGTACAACATACAACACATAAAACTTACACTAATAAATAATTTGCCGAATTTTATGTCTTATTTAGTGATGTACATATAATTTATCTGTCAATAAATGTGCGCAGTAGTTTCTTCAAAGAGCCACAATATTTTTAATTGGATTTATTTTTCTATGTAGCATTTCTCGAATTTCACATGCAAATAGGGATTCTTAATATTAATATATACTGTCACGTAATGAGTACAAATACATTAGTGTCACTTAATCTTCGATAAATCCAAATATCCATAATAGCATTACATAGGGTTCGTTGATGGCTAAAGTTTATTATCAAGTAAAATCCAGTTCAGAAAATATTAATAAGATCAATGTTACGTGAAACTACGAGAAAATTAAATTGTAGTCGTCTGTAGATAAAAAAGCTAATTGCCATTTCCTTTGCCAATTTTAATTGCTGTAGTTGCCAAAATATACTTATCATCTCCTCGACATTGAGAAATTAACAAAATGTGTGCGTTCTTAGATTAACAGTAAAATCATTATCCACATTACATAAACCAAAAATTAAGTACCTATAAAAATCTGAAAAGAAATTGTAAAATAGCATTAGTGGTCAATCGTTCCATTCATGAATTATATAATCGTTCTAATAGACGAACGAACGCATTAAGACGGATTCATTCATATCAGTTTTAATATTCATGATCTCTAAAAGAGCAAAAAACACATTCAAGTAAAAAAAATTGTGCATTTTTTATTTTCTTCTAATTAAAATGGGTGCACATATACATAATGCAATTACACTGGCTGCTAACTGATGTCTGGCAACGGTTCAACAGTAATTAATACGATATCTAGGAGGCAAAAACGATTTCTCGAAACATCCAGAGCAACCCACGAATTTCTCAAATATAAATCGTCAAATTAATTAATTAGATCACCTTCTGAAGTAGAGCGAATCATAACGAGAAAATTGGACTTTAATTTGTTACTCGGACGAGATTCCGATTTAGTCATTTCTAGCCCTTTTAGAGATACAGAATGCAGAGTGGCTCACTAAATTCATCGCTATTTCACCATGCGCCCTTTAAATACTTTCTATTTTTGATGGCATAACAATGGAAATCAGAACAAGCTGCTAAAATTTTCGTAAGTCTATTTTGACATCATGAACTCAGAACTAAAAATCTGAACTGAAGTTATATATCCATTATTTACTGTTATAGCAGTATGTCGATTTTGTGAACTGAATAAAAAGTCCATTGAACCTATCAAATTCAGTCCTCTGCAACCTTCTGATGCCACCTACTTCAATGTAATTCGTTCATCTACCAAAAGAACCTACAACTTAATTACGAGTGCTCGCATAAGCTGTGCATCTGATAGTGATAACGATCTACAAATGGACTTGTATTAACTGTAATCCTTAGATCATGTCAATTACTTATATAGTTAATATTCATTTGTAGAACTGGGAGACAATATGCAGTAATTAAAATGTCGTACGAAACTCCGCTAAATTACTTAATGCAATTTACTTTGGTACAATGTAGTCAATCTTCACGGATAGAAAATCAGAATTGAAACGATCAAAATTTGTACATATAATACATTTAAAAGAGCACATTTAAAACTATGCTTGCTATCGGTGCAAAACTACTTCTAGCGAATACCTTTTTGTAGATGGTACCTAATCTGTTTAACTTAATTTATATCTGATTTTTGTACACTCTCAGCAGACGGATCCAATTCAGAACCAATGGAGTGCAAAAATGTCGACATTGCCCTCTGGGGACTACTTCGTCCTTCCCACATGAAACATTTTCTTTTAAACTCATCAGCCACTATACTGTATCTGCTGGAACCTTAAGCTTAAAACCACAGCCTTGTAGTAAGGTTGCAATTTTTTATTCGCGAATTTCGAGCACGGCCAAGCGGGACTAGTTACAAGAGACCAAATTTATACCCCAATGGTATTAAATCACAGCCAGGCAATAATTAGTACCACTAAGCCAGTAGCAGAGTGTTGGTGCGGAGGGACAGCTCACATCCGTCTTCTAATTCCTGTCTGAGTGCATCTATAGGTTCATACTATAAACGTGTGTAGGAGAACACATTATTATGAATATAAAGGCTGTAGTTGGGAGAATGGTCCAGCAGAACAAAGAGGAGTGAGAGAGAGCCAGCCAGGCAGGGAACAACAACTACGAGTTTAATGAAGGAGCACTATGTGTCTACAGGACTGTGAAAGATTGTGAATAGATTCTGTGTTGTAGGGAACCAAGCATCAAGACCTTGTGCAAAGTTCATTATTCCTGTCAAGTAGAGTAGATCCGAGACTTTTCCACAAAGAAAAGGTGAAATGAAAGCTTTATGATCACGACCTAGGTTTTTAATATCATTTGTGCTAGCGTTCTGCCTTCGAATGCTACGATGGCGCTGCCTTACAGAATATGACCGGAGAAATATACGGAGAAAGTTGAGAGCTTTCCTCTGCAGACTTAATCAATCCATTATGGCACACAATCTTACGAGATAATGTAATCCATCTTGTTAAGATCTCTTCTAATCAATTTCGGAATTACTAACAATAAGTGAACAAGGAGATTTTGCATATAATTCTTCAAATGACTTTTTCCACTTTCTTTACAGGATATACATTACCTCATTATGTAGGCCAAGCACGAGCCTTACTTTCAGATCACTCGGATTTAGTTCTATTCGCTTTCCCATGTTCACCTTTCCTGTCAATTACGGATCATTCAATCTGAGTACATCATATAGGTTACTTTTGCAGAAGTTCATTTTGCATTCTAATTTTTGGTGTATGGGGTTAAATTTAGACATTGTTTACATGCAAATAGGGAGCACAGGGGGCATTCCTTGAATCGTATAAGATGTATTACCGTGAAGGGCATTGAGTGAAAATTAGCCAACTGGCAATCTGGTGAATCTGTGACATCACCTTTGACTAAACGACGGATTTTAAATATGACCAGGTATGTATCTTTATTGTGTGCCGTTGGAGTTGGCGGCGCGGCGTAATGTTCGATTTACCTACAACGAGATGTAACAGTGCGACCTAGTGAAAGTGTTCGATTCATTGTGTTGAAGATGATGTTAGGTGGCTTTGAGATAGTATTTGAAGTTTTGAATTGAATGGCACGACTTTATTTTAGCCGGAGATTCCATGTCTCTTTTAAGTGACTGGCTTAGAATGAGGTTGCATACCGGACGCGGCTTTGTACGGAGTGGCACACAAATTTTCTCCGTGAACACAAAGCGAATGAATTGAAGTTGAAGTCCGTGTAAGTAGAAACCGTTTCTGCGAGAGGGAGGCATAGGTACGTAAATGAATATGCCTTCTAGAGTATTCTGCATTGTGAGAATTCTCACTAGAGTTCACATCGTTTCACGGCTTCCCCACCAACCTGACTGCACGAATTGCCATTCTCTGTGCAGCATACTAATACCGGTAAAGCCCTGTATGTAAATTCAGTGGTATTTTCAATGTAATAATCAACAGAGTTCAGCACATCCCGTCATTTTCCTCTCACTCGGTCTTTTCCACATCCCTTCCAGTACAAACACTGGAAATTACTCACTTGTATTTACTAGCACCGTCAATTATTCTGCTATTCAGTCGTTCAATTGTACCAATAATTTCAAATTATTAAATCAACTGTAGTGTAAATGTACACTACAGATTTTCCCCTTCACGAACATACAAAAGAGCATTTAGCAGCAATCATACATCACACATGGAACATTTCAAGCTTGATAATATTTGTCATGTCACCTAACTCCTCCGTTTTCATCACACTCAATTCATTGTACCAAAGTACTAGTGAATATAAATATATAATGGTTGCAGGGGGAGTATCAATTGTCCTGAACTAGTAAGTATGATGAATATATTAGTAATAGGGACATGCCATATTAGCAATCTCTCTCTCTCTCTCTCTCTCTCTATACATATATATATATAATATTATACAGTGAAGTGCTGGTGTAGAAGATCCATTTGAGGACAAAGGAATAGATACACAATAAATATATTCATATATACGTAGACAGGGAGAGAGAGAGAGAGAAGTCGTCGGCTTTCTCCGACTGTAGCAGCAGCGACGGAGGAAGAAACCGCCGTCGCCTCGATTTTGCGAACCCATTGCACAGAGCATACATCTGACTGTATGTCTGGTTGGAGCGTGGTGCACGCGTATTCGGCTTGGTTGTGGACAGTGAACTGTGCGAATTCACGTTGAAACTATGATATTTGAGTGGAGCGCTGGTTGCGACTGCTCAGAAGTTCTTTCCCGCATTTTACTGCATTGCACTAAAAGCCAGGAATAATTTCCAGCTCCGAATCAGTCGCTGGCACTGGAAATGTGAGACGAAAACCAAGACCTGCCTCTCTCTATCCGCATGTAGCCAAGCCATCTACACAGTGAAGCCGAATCTTGGACACGTTTTTCTCTATCTGTATAAACGTTACTCTCTCTCTCACACAGTGAAGTAGTATTTTGAGCAGCGTCAAACTTTTCTCTCATTGTCATGTCAATCCTCGGTCGTGTCGAGTCGAGAGCTATCAACTAACCTAAATCCTAGCGTTCCAGTCTGCTCTGCCCTCCTCAACATTCGCAAAAATTGCCTTCTCCCCTCTTCGTTGCCTACAAAACGCAGTGTACCGGACTGAAGTCAAGTCAGTGTCGTCTCGTCTGTATCTGTTCCAGTTAGTGGCGCCCGACTGTTCCTTTTCCAGACTTAATGCCAATGCCGCTTCGCTCCTCTCGCTCCTTCTGCACGCTCACCAAACCATCGCAAGAACCTTTCTCTCTTTCCATGTAGACCTTCTCCCTGCCCGTGGACGTACTTTCACTCCCTCTTCCTGAGAAACCGTACGGCGAATTACCATTGTGTCAGGCTCTTCACGTATAAATGTCAAGTTTTCCCACAGCTCTCCGCTTCCCATCCAATGTTACTGAAGATGTGTGATAGAAAATACAAATACTCCTGCACACCACCAATATTCCAAAGCTCTCTCCACCGAACAAAGTTCGCAGTGTACATTGTGCGAACACTTACGTCAACGTGAAAACCCGAGAAATCATGAGGGACTCTCTCCTCTTCCTCTGGGGTTCTCGACTTTTTCTCGTTAAGGTTGCCCCGTCGCCGCGGTTCCTCCGTCACACGATGCATTCCTTTTCTCTCTCTCCTTCTCTCTCTCTCTCTTTACACACTGTCCGCATTATGCTTTCTTCTACTTAAAGCATAGTACAGCTGTCAGAATTTACGAATAGCCCACTTTTCTATGATGTAAACATTGTCAAGCTAATCCTACACCATAATTTCATAAGTTTCGCAGTCACAGCTGTTAGCACTGCCAAATAAACTATAAGCTAAGTTTTGATATTTAGGCTGTGTAGAAATTGATTACCCCTAATCTACTGTCTGCGTATATATGTATTTTCACTTGTCTTTCCCTCCTCCATTCACAACCGTTACCTCTCCAAAAATCTACAAACTCCTTCGAATTGTCTCAATAGCACCAAATGCAAATTTAAATTCATAAGGCTTCCCCGACAAAGTCCACTTCCAGAATAGAACACTTTATACCTATTTGAAAGTTTAACTACTAAAAGCGTGCTTTGTATTCTTGCAAATTCCAAGCAGTTGTATTTTCAAATTTCGCCAATATTGTGTTTGGTTTAAAAATACCTAGCAGTACTACAGCCATTGCACTGTCAAGAAAGCAAGAGTGTAGTAAATATATTTTGGTTCTTTGACCATGATAAGGTTCTGTATTATTATGAGTGGTGGTGGTGCTGCTGGGAGTACAGCGGGGATTTTCTATGGATATAGAGAAATATCACGAAATATCACGAAAAGACGTACATAGCTGGGAGCATTAACTGTATCAATGTGTGTCTGGTAGCAAAGAGTGAGAGAGCATAGCCAGAGCTGCACATAACACACACAAACAGACACTACGAGTAAGTTGAGGAAACTACCTCCTGCAGTTTACAAATGGATCTACCCAAAATGAAAACAGGGTGTGGTCTCCTAATAGAGATTTCTGCAGATTCTTCTCAAAATAGATTTTCCCCTTGTCTCATCGATCTCTCGGCATTCTATTGCATTCCGCTGGATATATTTTTCCTTCTGATATATGTAAGTAGGTATTTGTGTTGCTACAATGTGTGCTCTTATATACAGGGAATAGTAGCTACTACTACTACTACTACTACCACCACCACCACCACCACCACTACCACCACCACCTACTACATACATAGATATGTACGAGGCACGAGGGCCTCGGTTGTGATAGTAGTACTTACAGTGGCGGAGAATGGTATTGGGTTGGCGTAGGCTGCTCTGGTCTTATCCACAGACACAGAGAGAACCTATTCAGACATTAGGCGCTATTACCACTACCACTCCTCTTCTACGTTCCACTACTGATATGCTCACTCAAAATCAGCTCTCCCTTTCTCCGCAATGCACTGCACCGAGAGAGAGAGAGAGAGAGACAGAGAGAGAGAGAAGGCGGTGGCATTGAGCTTGTGCTCACTATTTCGGAGCTACTGCCAAGACCGGACTACTTACGGACTCACTTCACCGTCCTCAGGAAAACTCCCTTTAATTACGAGCGGACGAATACTTTACTTATTGTCTGTGAATAAGTCCAACAGACCTTATCTGTATTATTATTCCAACCAAAAACTAACTGTACAACTACCAGAATATACTTACTCTATTCGTTTAGATTGCAACTACAAACCACGGGGCCACATGCACCAATACTATGGTACAAAATCGAAACAGAATGGATATGTTATTGCAAAGCTCTCTCTCTCTCTCTCTCATTCAATTTCAGCTCAATGTTCAACCCATAACATCCATTTAGGTCTTTCATTAACTCTCCACTGATCGCAATACAGATACTAAAAACAGATACCACCTACCATGTTAGTACGTTGAATAGTCGGGTAGGTATATACACATAGGAATAGGAGATAGGTGCAACCTTTATAAATTAACTTGAATGCATCTACTACTTATGTGTGTAGTGCATATTATGTAGTTAGTGATCATCGTCGATTCCATTGTCCGGGGAAGAGTATTAAAAAAGTAACCTCTAATTTTGATGGTTTTCTCCTACTTTTCCCTGCACACTGTGATGATGTAGTGGAAAGTTGTGTGTGTGTGTGCTGTGGGCCATGCTTCACTCAGCGAGCATTTGCTTCACTGACAGAGTTCTTGATCAATGTACATTATAACATCGATCCTCATGAGAAAAGATGCAATTACATTAGGAAGTTACAGCTTTCTCCATGTCTATACAATTTACAAATGCTTACATGTGGAAAGTTGATTTGTCTTATAATCGGATGGGCGGTAGGCACACACACACCGACCCACCAGACTTTCTGTTTGAAGGGAGAATAACCCACATTATTTAGATGTGAATTGGAAAGTTGTAAGTGTGTCAGTGGGAACGGAGGGGGAATGGCTTCTGTTTCATTCTGCTTTGTGTTAATTCAATCATGTTGGATTCTTACCCTTATCCACAGATGAGACCTTTCAAGTTCCACAGTCAGCCTAAGTATTTCATGCCAATACAAATGTAAGTGGGCTTTCTGTCTACGAGGATTTCTGCTGTGTGCACTCACAAAGGCTCGTCGTCAGCCGGATGTTTAGTTGTCCTAATATGTGACAACATAATATATTGTTTTACAAAACAGCGCTCTCTGCTATGCTGTTGCCCTGTACTTCTCTATATATTCCTGTATTTCACTGTGCTCTTCTCTCTCTCTCGCTCTCTCTGGCTCTTTACCTGAGATTAATAAAGCACAAAGCATCCCTCTCATCCAAAGCTCAATGGCAACTAATCTAATTAATCTAAATACGATTTTAATGCACTGTATTACCTGATGTGATGAATAATAAATTTCCTCCCATTTCATTTCCTGGCTTCCAATCCTACTTATCTATCTCGGTTACACATGTGGTCTTTCAAACAAATATGTTATATACCCGAAAATACTTATGTTGCCCAGTTTCCTTTGTACATAATTGTATATCAGTAGAATACAATGTATAGAGTGGACTTGGAGAAGAAGACAATGTGGGTTAGATGGCTGGTGTTGGTTGCACTGGTAGTAGGTCGTAAGTTCAAAGAAGCTTCATCCAAATGTGATTGACATCTGGCCGGAGTTTTGCCAAATGAAGATCACAGAAACACCAACTTTTATCAATCAACGTAACTAAGCAGCTGCTTCGGGTCTTCATTGTTTAACTAATCTAGGGGCTATATTATGATTGCAAAGTTGCTGTTGTTTCACATGTGTCTGTTTGTCTAGCTACTGGCTCTGGCTTTACTAACGTCCCGTCATTCAACTCCATCCCTATTCGTCCTGCAGTATCCAAACATATTTATACGTGTTATACCTTTATCCTTGTGAAGTCGCGCGCCGCAGTGTTCACATAACACAATATTTTCACATTAAATTATCTGTACGCTTCAATTTAATTCCTTGAATAGTGAAGATAATTACAATTAGTAAAAGCGAATTAATTACAATTATCTAAGCGTAAATTAAAGCCATATGCCGCATCGGGTTCAAAAGCAAACATGAAAATGTTCGTGTATGTTGGTGCGGGTCAGAGATAACCAAGACACTTTATTCAAAGATACATGATACAAAATACATTTCTAAAACTCACAAGATACAAGATACTTTTCAATATTCCTATCCATTCAAGATAAAAGATAAGATACATTTATAAAGCTCACAAAATACAAGACTAATTTCGAGAACTCTCAAGATAAAGATACAAGATACCCAAAACGGGCAAGATTCGTATCTTAAATATTTCCATCTTGTATCCTGGTCATGTATGTGGTCTGGGTAGAATAAAATGGCTGGAAAATGATTTTTTATACTTAAGCCTTAATTCTAATGTGGATTTCGGTAGAAAGCAGTAGGTAAAATATTACCAAAAGAAGTTATGGTGATAATTTGCATGCAACTGAGTGAATGTGTAGAAGTAGATCAAGTACATTGTGTGCGTAGAGACGGAGTGAGCGTGACACGCGTGCCTGAGAGAGTTCTACGTAAGAGCGTACCGTAGCAGAATATAATCATGTATGTACAAAGGTATATTTTCTATGACGTAACGCTGATGTGATCATATGTAGAGCAGAATATAGTTGAGAGAGTTTCCGGTGTAATAACAGTAAAGAGTGGCGAGTAAAGGAAATGGAGATTGGACTGCCAGTGGTATATACAATATACACAGCAGTTTGTTTATGGAAGAGCCAAAACGAGACAAGAAAAGAGCAGCATTCCATGAATTTTAGATGGATGATGTATGGAACTTTGGGGAGAAATTAATATGTAATAGGCTCACTCAAAGCGAAAGTTACAATGGAGAAAGTACACTTTTACCCATTGTGCACTGTATTTACCAACCGTCCGTTCTATTCAAATTGGGAAATTGACGCAGGTTCATGCTGGAAAAACAGTTTTTGTTTGTAGTTGACGTAGGACGAGTGTGAGTGGCATTACTTTGATAAATTAAATAAATGCCTTAATTGAAATCAGCTCTAATAATATTTTGTAATACGAGTCGGACATGTTCCGTTCTTCTGTTCACTATAAAATATTTCTTCCCTTCCATCCAACTCTTGATAGCTTCATTTTTCACTGGATTCCCTTTAATGATGGGTTATATCTGTAATTAAGAAAACACTTTCATAATTATTTGATTCGTTTGATCTCCAACATTGTTTCTGTGAATCTGAGAACCATACTACGGATTATCATTTAATACTACATAGTAATACCTATGTTGCAAATTGACTGATGTAAAGATCACACGTTCACATATTGCATTAGTAATGAGCATCTATGCGGGAGAATTTGTCATCATAAAATCAATACGCCTCATGTATAATTTCACTAGACTTGGTTTCCATTTAAGCTAATTTTGCTGATTCTGATGACTAGAAATATAAATTTGAATAAATGTAATCAGAGTCAGCATATAATTAGATTACATTCTAATTGGCTACAATTAATGATATCTGATCTTGTCAATAACGAAGTAAGGATATACAATTAATGTTCGTTATTCTTTGATCTCCGCTGGATTCCGCTTTGGCATCAATTGGGATTTCATAGTTTGGACTACCCTCCAGCCTTTGAAGTAGACTGATTTCCAGGGATGCTTAATTATTTCGTACAGGGTGCCTTTAGTTGTGTACATCATGTTCCAAAAACTGAGTAAATGCGTTAAGATTAATGTCTGACTTGTAGTTTATTACTTGTACATAATTTATGTCCAGAAAATTAATTATTAAACTAAGCAATTAGATCCAATTAAAGTTCTGGGAAACAAATAAGGATTAGTTAAGTGCACATTATAGGTCATAAAATATTTGCGAATTAAGACTGCATATTAAATAAAACACGCGTTCCTTCTTCTAACAAGCAGGTTTACGGACGCATTAAATTGGTGATGGTGTAAACACGTGAACAGCATAGCAGTAGAGTCTAGTATTCAGATAGGCGACGCAGAATAAAGTAAACAAGCGATATTGTCCCAATTTGTGTAGGTTGCCATTTGCGAGTATTTCAGTGGACTCAATGTAAATATATTGTGATTTAGCCGTGCCTTTCACCCATGCTTTGTATTCATGTGGACCCGTGTTCCTGTGACTGAGGTTGCTCTCATGCTTTCAGTCACTACTGTGATACCCAGCAATCGTAAGCAATTCTCTAATCTGACTTCCTACCAAATAGCCACGTAGCTTCGTTTCCACCATCTTAGCCAGTCGACAAGAGAATCAAACAGTAATGTAACTGTGTGTCCTGTGTGTGTAGCATGTATTGCATTCCTAGTTTGAATTTTTTCTACAAACAAATAAATACAGACCAAGCTTGCTTTCAAATTGAATGCAACCTAGTTTCCCGGTACTATTGTCGTATTTTATACGGTTGAATGCATAATGGACTGCTTATGCGAATGGTCAAAGTAAATCCAGCAAAATTCTCGACCCCAGCCCCACCAAGCCTTACTCCACAATGCTCTTCACGGCTGCTACCTAATTGTTTATTCTGGACCTGTCTTACTTTTGCCCTTTTCCAGATATAGTAAAGATAAACTGACTGTGCGACATACAAAACTTCTTATTAGTCCTTTGGCCATCCAAACATTTCATTCTTGCTTTTCCCAGCACTATTTCCCTACTAGATTCTACAAATGACGCCCCCGTATTTTACAATGCAATAGTAATACACAGACAGACTGTTCCGTGAATATTGCCTGGCAATTTAATTTCATATCAGATCCGGCATAAGAACAGTGGAAATTGATTGTGTTGAGTACGTACTTTTGTGTTGTGCGGGAAACAGTATAGTTTGTAGTTGAACAGGATAGGATAGGACATGTTCGTTGCACGCAATCCAGTGACGGTTTAGTAGTAACATTGCTGCTGCGAAATGTTAAGGAACGGTTGTATGTATGTAGTAAAAAAAATACACATACGAGCTTGTAGAATCAGAAGGCTGACTACATATGAATAGTGGCGGGTAGGGCTTATCTCTACTTTATCTACTATGTGTGCACATTGTCGTACACGACAGAAATCTAGTTTGTGTGAACGAGAAGTTTTAGTGCAGGAGAGAGTGGTCGTACCCGTGTGACAACACTTCATTCACGTGGTGTGCACCGTTCGAGTGTGTTCAACTCACCATTAGTACAGTAAAAGTATTAATATGTTCCGAGCGTTTACAGTCGAACGGAACTGATTGCAAATACTTTGTTTCGGGAACACAGAAACGTTCGTCCACAGAACAAACTTATCAAGATCATGCGGGTGAATGGTTCATATGAATTCGTGATTTACTATCAAGTGCTGTATTATATGGTACGTCACTGTGTTTATGACATATTTGTAGTGAACACCAATTGACAGATTTTGTCATGTTCTACTAGCAAATCATAGTTGTGACAGTATAAAAGATGGGCGTGCACGCAGACGCACTTTTCAGTTTGGCGGCGGGGCCTCCACTAATTGCAAAAATATGACTGCTAAAAATATATAGTCATACATATATAGTCACCTATATAAAGAATTTGTAATCAATTTTTGCTTGCATGAGGACGAGTAACTATGTATTCTAGTAAATTAAACTATTTACTTCATTAATCATCTTCTCGGAATCATCTCTGTTTCACTTTGATTTGAACAAAATTAAAGAGAGAGTGTGGAAATGCAACCTGGCTGCTTAGGTGAACAAATAAAACTTGCAACGAATACTAATAAGTCTGAAAAGTTAAAATCAGCATTAACATCAAACAAATATATAGAACTTTTTTGAAAAATAAGTTCTCTTGTCAATGCTACTATAGAATGGCCAGCTCTGGAGCCCACTTGCAAAAATACTATTGTTATAGGAATGTTCTGAAAAGGCTGTAGATTGTATCGGTTTCTATGTATTACGACGATGGAGCGCAGACAGTTCTTTTGTGCTGCAAACAAAAGGCCTCTTTTGTCATAAACAATATTGCACTAGATGAAATAGTCGGGACATGCCTAACCACTAACGGATATTCCTTTCTTCCTTCATAACTAAGCACACATTTCTATTTCTCTCTCTCTCTCACTCTCATATCCATTTAAATCGAAATATTCGTGCAGACATTCTTGCACAAATGAAGCATTCTATAGTTCAACGGTCATGTCCTATGAAAAAACAATTTCAGTCAAATATGAAATATTTATAAAGCATACCAAGGGTACACTGAGGTATACTAAGGGAATATTTCGTGTTTCCTTTTATCTACATCTCATATGTATCACCATGCGAATTGATTCCCCAATAGCTACGCATTTAGTGATTCCTATTGTCTGTGTAATAAAAGCCGTTTGGCGACAAATGCATGCCAACTCGTTTATGCTTACCTTGGGATTTTGAATCCCGAGGACCGATTTAGTTCTGCCCATTGTGAGCAAATGCGGCCATAAGTTATAACCACCCATTTTCTCGCAAACCCTTCCATATTCACCACACGCATTCACAATTCTGCGGAAAACCAACAATACCCAAGTTACACATTCTGTAGCGTTACGTAGTACTCTGCGCAGTTTACAATATATGGGAAATATATGTGCTTCCCTGCTTATCATTAGCTACTATAAGCAATGCCTAATTCATTGTGTCTCAAAACAGTAGGCGTTACAGCAGTCCAAACGAATTCCTAAGCATATTAATGGAAAAATGTTGGTGCCTATTTACTCTATTCTGCACCCATCTGTAAATAATCAGTATACCTATAACGTTGCAACTACTTCCAAAACGTAATCCGCTTATCTTTGGCTTTTCTTAGCTCGCACTTGTCCGGTCTTTCTATCTGTAGCTGGAAAAGTTTTATTTTATAACGTCTGTTCGAACCATTTAATAGTTTGAGCTGTCTCTCGGTCGGAAATAGATCCATTCCACAATTTAGCTCATTGATGTGTGTACACAGAATATAACTGCCTATATTTTTATAATCTGTTGTGTGACCATACATAAAAGTAAATACTAAATACATGACATTATTTTGTGCTTCAACTTTCTTACATATTAGGCCAATTTGTATAGAGAAATCCGAAATTTTAAACTTTGCTAATTATTGAAATTTGTTTAAGGATGTTCTAGAAATTGTTTCACTAAAGTTTATAATTGCAGTGCAAGCTGTAATTAAGGTCGCAGACGTAGTAAACAAGTCCTTATGTGAATTGATGTGATGCAGATATGCTTGTGTGTGGAATTTTGTTTAATGGGGATATTCCTGTCAAATCAAGATGATAGACTTGCTTAATTCCTAAAGCTTATATTGGTTTGTGTTAACAGAATCTATTTACAAACACGATTATATTTTCTGCCTTTAATTTTGGCCTTTCAGTTCAAAGTTGCTACACATTTCATTCGTACAAAACAGAAGCCACCGAAAGTTTCAATTTTCAAATTATTTACAATTTATGTGATTTATATTTAAAAATTGTTGTGAATTTATTTGCATTGATCTAACATCTATCCTTGGAACAATCCATTGGAATACAAATGTTGTTTTGGAGACAGTGTGGTTGTTGAAGTTTGAAAGGAATTAACTGTGGTAGTACAAAAAGAGTGGAAATTTATTATAGAGAATGGCATCGTGTGTGTCCCTATTGGTCTATATAATCAATAGAAATCTCACAGGGATGTCTTGTGTTCAGCCACGTTACTTACTGTACATATATCATATCACATGCTGGAACTGTATGATGGAGTAGTTTCCAAAAAGGAATATAAATAAAGAATATAGGGAGAATATAGTCTAGGAGTAAATTCACGGTTCTAATATTCGTCTTATCGAATCTTATTAAGAAAAGAAGCTTTGACTGTTTCTCCTTTTATTCGTTGCTCCACTGTGACGTAAATTGAATTGCATATTATTTTTTGTAAAAGTAGCAGTAATATTTGCGTGTTGAATCCTTGTTTGGGGTATGCAGAGTTAGTCTCGACTGAACATTATTGTGCCTTTGGTGAAATGAGTTCTCACTGGTTTGTGCTTGGTTGGTTGATAGTTGATGGGAGTCGAGTGGAGACAAGGCATGCATGGAGAATGCAAGCAGAAACAAGGAGAGCAGTCAGTGCAGTAGTAATGGAGATAGAAGACAATTGCTACAGAGCTTCGTGGAGCACTCGACTCTCGACGACACTCTACACAGTCGTCCAACTTACTTTGGCATGAATTGACTTCATATTTAGCCCTCTCGTGCTTTCACTGACTTCCACTGCTCTCTCTCTCTCTCTCTCTTTATATATATATATGTGGCAGAAATCCACTTCCTCCTTGTATATATTTACTTAGCAGTGATAGTAGAGTAGCATGTCTGCTCGTGCCATTTCCTGGGATGATTCCAATGCTTGTCCCATTTCTCAGCGGCTACATTTTCTGTATTGTTATCTATCCACCCACCACCATTCTTTGCACTGATGTCGTGCTATATGAATTCACAAGTTCAATTGACAGTTATGAAGCTGACTACTATAGTATTATTCCCATTGAATCTTCATGCACATCCAAGGATTATATTGAACATTCCGCTTTATGATAATTTCACTCTCTCATCTATTCATAGCAATAACAGCCACCACTTGTAAGTACGTACTCCTGCTTAATTATACATAGATCTATATAGACAGAGAGGGGAGAGCTTATTTTACTCTTGGGGACACTGGCCCACGCTGTCGTAGACACGTCCACTCTGCATACGCTGACAGAATGTACGTTTTTAATTTCTTTGAGAGCAAGCGTAGAGAGAGAGGACAAGTCAATAATATAGTCTCCAGGCTTGGATTCTTGTATTAAGCTCAGAGGTATTTAGGGGAACGGAGAAAGTTGAAGTATTCTTTACACCATGGTGACTTTCTCTTTTTAAAAGTTCTTAGAGCCCAGGGAAGTTGTCCATTTTCATTGCTTAGTGGTAAAATGTATGTAAGAGCCGAGTGGTGGGCTAAAAGTGAAGGAAAAAGTCAATTCATTTCATCAGTGAGCGCTGCACATCGCATGCCAGGCTCCATGCTGCTTTTTCTGGTGATGCAACACACAAGTACAAGTAGTGTTTGCTCCACTAAAGAGTCATTGAGATGATATGGTAAAAGATCTTGTATTGTTATTACCTATATAAAAGTTCCCTCTCGCTTTGTTTGTGTGTGTGTGTGTTTTCCTCTGCTCCTATCCATTCCCCATGTTGTTGCATTACAGCTACCGAGCGCAGAGAGAATGTGTGTAGTGTAGAGAAAGAAAGAGAATGTAAACTTTAGTAAAAATACAAAGTTGTTCGCATCGTGACAGAAGGGAAAGCAGAGATAAGCTGGGAGGTTGAATACATGGAGAGGAACAGAAAAAATAACATTGCAGCAGTGCATACATTTCAGGAGATTTTAGTGGGGGAAAAGGAAGGACCGAGAATAAAAAGTAGGTAAGTGAAGTGAAGGAAGTGAACAAATAATGGAATACTCTTTATTCATATTACTTTACTACTGGGCTGTGTGTGTGTGTGTATGTGTGTGTGTGTGTGAAAGGCTAGCTAGGCACCCATTACTACTCTTCTTCTTCTTCGATGCACCGATGCACTGTGCAGCAGGGGAAGTGATGTTCTGTCTGTAGAAGGAGAAGTCAGTCTAATGTCATCCGAACAACAGAGTGAGTTCAGTCGAGTCGTCGTGTGCTACAGAGAGACGACGATGGCCCCTCGAGCACTCCAAGTCACTGCAGATAGTCCAATTCTGCCTCTTCCTTCCCATGTAACCAAATACATATGTATGAATGTGTGTCAGCCAATATAAGCACTATATGTGTGTTCTGTGTGTGTGTTGCAGAACGCGATGGCGATGTGAAACAGCATACATGTCTATGTCTCTTTCTAATGCTAACTATCTCAGAAATCACTTGTACTTACATGAGGACAGATAGATACGAAGATGGATAGATATTATGCAACGTTCATCTGTGTGTACTTCTTATTCTCGGTTGCTTTAGGTGAGTAAGACTGCTTAAGTGAGAGCGAGATAGAGTGAAAGTATAGCCAGGGATAGAAAGTGACGTAGCAATCGCACTTCGTCTATATGAGTGATATATACTTAAGTATGTGGTTGTTGAGATATCCAAATTTGTCCTAGAGCGGCGAGTGAAGTTAAGTCGAATCACTTTGAAACGGGTAGGCCACCGTTATATATTGTAAGGCAAGGCGCGTTGCTGTCGCCGCCGAGGGGTCCAGAAACAGGAACAATGCTGATGAGGTTTTGGCTGGCTCCATTCCACTTTACTCTAGTTAACTCTGGCTCGGCCAAATTCGGCTCTCCGGAATGCAGATTCTATTACGTCATCTTACTCGAATTCCTAGACAACTAAAGTTTTGTTTTACTTTTGTGTCGTACTTGTATCGCTCACATACGTACACAGAGAGCTACAAGGGCTCTCTATGTCTCCGTGACTGTGACTCTGTAGCAATGGTGGACATAGGCAATGCAAGATAAAGACACTTCCACCAGACATACATTTAGGTAGTTGTATGTTTGTGATAAGTATGCATTTACATTTTTAGTAGGTCTTCATAGTACGAATCCCTAGTAGTGGGTTCTGGTCACTGGTTGTGCACGAGTGACAATGGCTAGAGAGCACTCTCGACACCATTTCCACTATTTGTACAATGCGAGATGGGCAGAGACACGAGTTGCAGAAAAATGTGTCCACCTTGGTGCTAACTTATATGAAGAAGTACGAATGCAGTAGCAGTGCACGTACAAGTTTTCGAACGCTAAACCACCATGTAAAGATGGCTCATCCCCATGTATTGTCGAGGAAAAACCACACATCTAGACTTCCTTTCTTTCTCGGTTAGCATTTCTGTGTGAGCATTCACGTTGAAGTCAGTGGGCCAATTCCCAGCTACAAATCTGCACCATTCTGCTAATAAAATGACTGTCGCTGTGCTGATCTGTAGGAAGATATCTCAGCGCTCCTCGTCCGCCGTCCCACATTGGTTAGTTGTATGCGAAGACAAGACGAGCTGTTCCATTAGAAGTACAGTCGACCCATGGCTATGCCTTTAACATTGGAAATTAGTGTTTCTCTGCTGCGTTAGCCTCTAGTCCGAAAATACATTTCTCCGAATGTTTACCTTTCTTTTAATTGCAATTTATGTATTGAGCGGGGCTGGTTGAGAGGTCTATGTGTCAGTATACATTAAGATGGGAGCCGAGCAGTAAAATCTCTCGTCGACTACTAACCTTTAGTTTACACTGTGACGGGTTAACTTCCCTCACTCTCTCGCTCTGCTCACTATCCTAAACACTCTCATAACATTATTAGAAGTCATGGAACGACGATTTATCCCACGTTATGACTCTGTCTTGTTTGCATGTGTTTAAAAGTCTGGGAGATTTTCTGCTGGCCTGTCGGTCTCGCTCTGCCTTCACTTACACACACGCACGTAGGTGAACGTATTCTTACTGCTCTATACAAATAAGCTTCTATTGACTGACTTTGGTGAGAAAACACGCATTACATTTGTGTGTTCGGTTGAGCTCCGTGGCCTCGTATTCTAGTTCCACAAGACAGATTCACATTGGTAGCATACAGTTTAGAAGCACATGCTGCAGCGCCTATAACAATACTATAGCTTCTTTTGTAGGTGATAATGCATATACACATAGGTACATATTATCAGGCGGTGTGTAATTGTCAAAGATTTGAATGCGGTGGGACTCGTAGCAAACACGACAAGAGATTATTTGAAGGGAAAAAATTGAACGACAATTAAAGAAGTCAGCATAGAATAAACAAAATTTCTACTAGTAATTCTTCTCTCGGAACTTTTTCAACTTCACCTTCAATGTCACAATGTTCTCACTTTATCTCCGTCTGTAGCCATCGTAAGACCAGAACTGTGCACTCTGGCTTAAGAGATGGATTAATACATGTACTAGGCAAGAAGGTAGGTTAATTATGTGTTTATGGTGATTCGGTTGACTGCACTTTAAATTTAGTATAAAATATTAGTTTAAATGTTTGACATAAAGACAATACACGCATTGCTGCTTGTACTACTTTACGGACGAAGATCGGTGGCCAAACCAATTTTATTTAAATTTCAGCTTAACTCCTGTAAAAAATGATCGAAGGTTAAATGTTACATGAAGAAAAAGGTTAGGTAACAGGTGAAGGACTGAAGTATACGTTAATATCCCTTTGACGAAACAAAAAATATGCAATAAGCTAACATAGTTCTTGGTATCTATTATATTAGGTCTTAAGTGTCTCCTGATTATATCAACTAATTGTAATTATGTTAATACTCCAGTTGAATAACTGACATGTAACAATTCTGAAATAAAACCAATACCAAAAGTAGGTAAGCCGTAATTGCTTTTGCCGTCGTAGAATTAGTATAATTATAATTTACGTATTAATACGTAAATATTATTTAAAAGAATACATTGTAGAGTGAAATAATATTTTAAGTGTAGCGCAATGCTGTATATTTTGACTACTTTACATTATTCAAAAAGAAGATGAGTGCCTTCGTACATTACAATGAGTTCACGAATATTCGACAAAAATTAAGGAAGAGAAGGCGGAGTAAATTGTTTCTGCCTTCGTAGATAAAGGAAATATTTAAATTAACACAAACGAACAAAAAGATTGGGGCAATGTTGGGTGCTTTTCGATTAGTACGCCGCCATTTATATTTTTGAGTATACGTACAGAAACTCTAAGTAAGGGTAGTCACAGTAAAAGATTCTACCCTTTTGGTAGTGTAGATCAGTAAAGATTTTAATCTTCTTTAATCCTTAGCCGTGAGTATACCGATTAAAAATGGATAAGATTATTATGTTAAAAGTAGAAATATCCAAATGGAACTTTGGCGGTGACGATTTGAATTTGAAATGCGAGCGAACAGTTCAGGCGTAGCAGAACTAATCAGATTATATCGGATTTACACCTCTTTCGAGTAGTGTAACTTTTGAATCGCTCAGGCATGCGCAGTTGAGACGTGTATTTCAACCTTTATAAGGATCCTACACCAAAAGAGGTGCAAAATCTTCTACTATGACTACCCCTAATGCCAAATTGCGCCACACAATTGATACGATACAACGGTTATGATCGAGACAGTTTGATTTACCAATATATTTTGAAATGCCTCAATTGCGTACCGTAAATGCCAAAATTTCTTTCTGAATTGCTGAAAAGTTTCGCTCTTGTACTGATAATGTTCTGTACAGCGACTGCATGAAAATTTGATGGCCTTTGATATTGCATTCAGTTATTACGACTCGTATTCCGCTCTCGGTAGATTCGGTGATTACAGTGTACATTGGGTTTAATATTAACGTGTTAAATTTTGATTATAGTGTCCACTCTTTGTCAGGAATAATGTAGGTGTTAATGCATACACAGATACATACATATTATCAGGGGGCGTGTAAGTATTTGTTAAAGATATGAATGTGGTGGGGCTTATAGCAATAAAGGGCGTAACAGGCTGAGACGAATTACTTTATTGGGTCATGATGGAACACCGGAGACTGAATACGAACAAGACAAGAGATGATTCAAAGGGAAACCATTGAAAGACAATTAGAGAAATCAAGATAGAATCAACAAAATGGACTTCATGTCCAAGGCAATCAAACAAATTAATCCCGCTCTCCAAAACCCAAATGCTTCACTAAACTCTACTTGCTGACTCCCCAATCTCGATTCCGTGCTGCTACAGTGATTCAGAGCAAAAGAGGCAAAGCGTATGCGCAGTCTCAGAATACATTCCGCTAAAAGCATGCATGCAGTACAGCTGGTAAAAGGATTTCTCCCTAGTATTTACTTTTCATCAGTTGGCTTTATCGGCGGTCAGACAGAGAGAAATTGTCGTGTACACCCACTTAACTACGCTCAATTTTTTCAATGAACGAATGTGCCACGAAGTTTACAAGCGTAAATCCGTTCCATTGAAAACAACCATTCTGACAATCAATAAAACACATTCAATAAGGCCACTGACGTGGAAGACGGAATTTTCAGGCAGCCCTGTCAAATAAAAACCTCAGTCTGAATAAGGTTTTCGTCCTGAATGTCATTCTATTCAATAATATTATATGAGTCTCTGGTTCAAATCCATTCACACTGACTGTAATTAAGCGCAGAGTGTGGCAAAAGTGAATGAAGTAAATCATCTACGGACCGTAAAACCATGGGCAAGTAGTATACTAATGCATCAACCAGATTTCATAGTGCAATGTTTATGTAATAGAAAAATAATGGGAAACCGTAAATAAACAAATCAGATCAGACTGAATGCTCCACTGCACATTCATAACATGGTTTAATTACTTAAGCAAAAGGTAGATATTTTATTTTGCACGCATGATAATATTAATTCTTTCCTTTTCTGGACCATTTGCACTGAGCAACTCACCATTGACCTGGTGCATGCCCTAAGAAGAATAATATACCACAGAGGGTGACTGTATATATGTAGGCGGAAAGAATACAGTTCTTTCAGCATGAAGGCGGTATATATTATGAAACTACGCCAAACAACAGGATATATTTGTATTCTCTTGGATGGCTTCGCCTGTCTAATAGGTCGGTGAGGTGCAGTGCATGTAAATTGTGTGCTTTCGAAACATTAACTGTCATACTAGGTACTGTGGACCACTACTAGATTTATATATTACTTTTCATTGCATTACATTGCGTGTTCGTGATTTTATTTTGCAAACAGTATTACTCAAATTGTGTTAGCCCCTCCAACTTCATTCCAAGTCAGTGTATACAGGGTCTAGTAATAGAAACCGTGAGAGTTTCATATGTATCTACAATATAGATACACAACAATGGTGGACGTTTATATGTTTGCATAGCAGGCGTTGTAAGACAGCAGGGCTTGAAATTTCCCTGAGACTGGAACTGCACAGATTCGAAAACAGCACATCTGCTCGGGGAGTTTCCAAGTTCGCATTAAATGTGTGTGCTACCCAATTCCATTAATAAAAGCTTGCTCCCTGTAACTGAAACTGAACAAACGGAGTAAGAATAGACGGAGACTATGAAATTATATTGTACTTACATTTTAATGTATGCACATATATCTATAATCTATGTGTTTGTCTGAGGCATTTGGATTATCGTTGGAGTACCTCTTAAATATATTTTTCTTGGGTAGGAATTGCACTCTGTATTTTTTTCTGATTAAATATTCGTGGCTCGAATTAGAAGTTTTGTTTTGTATTTCAAAACTCATTCTAAAGGAAATGCTAAACGTGAAGAAAATAATTTTCATTGCTGCTGTTTTTCAAAATTGTACACTGTAATATGCGGCAACTAGATCAAATTAAAGGTGAATGCAAGTATTATTATTTCACTCAAAAATATTTGCATTCATATGCGAGAACGGTGTATATATAATGCGTAAAGGTAGGATTTATATCAAAAATCGTTCGTTCCAATGTTATAATGTGCCACATTCTATTGCATTACTTGAAATTCTACACAATAACAGATTTCACTTCCTTCCGCTTTCTCACTAATCGTCACGACAAGGCCATTTTTGAAAGAAACAGAATTACATTCGTGGAATTTTGGAGACATTTGAAGGTAACATATCTCTGTATGTACAAAGGTGTATATATGCATCTACACACAGATTTACGTTTAAATATTGATGTGATTATGTGGCGTGCATACAAATTTAACACATACGGATAAACCAATACAAGGAACAGCCGAAGAATTTGTTCGGTGAATATATCTTTTCCAACATGGTTGCAGAATCGAATTGGAAATTTCATGTGATGAATAGGAAGCCTGGATTAAAGGATTTCTTGTCCTAAGTTCTATGGGTTTGCAGTTCAAAGGTGTTCAAAGATACTGGATATATAATTGAGAGCAGATCTGGAACTACTTATTCTCGAATTTCTACTCCTACCTACCATAGTACATTCCATTTTACATTGCATTTCGAATATTTTACAGTATGTTTGCGCTAGCGCTAACGCAGTAGAGTGCTGTTAGCGTTAGCTACGTGTGGATGTCGAGGCTGGGAATGAGATGGTGATGATTTAACAACTAAAGGCGAGACACTGATATAAAAGTAGATAAATACGTTTTCCGCCTTATTCATTCGAAGTTAAGCAAAAAGTAATAAAGGGAAAATTACACAAACTAAATTCACAGATAAAATTCATTGCTGATTGGTGTGCATGTGTTATGCAGCGGTATTATTTAGCATGAATAAATAAGTACCTAGATACCAGTGCAGAAACTTATTCATTTTACTTTTATGCAGCTCAACTTTCTTTTATTCATTTTCCTTTACTACGGTCGTCAGCTCTCGTAACGTCCCAATGTAAATAGAACCACAACGTACTGTAGGTTAAGAACGTATAGACAGCATATGGGGACAAATAAATAGTTACCAGCGCTGTGGTACATATATCGCAATGGAGTGCATGGCTCACTGGTAAATACTAAATAAAAAGAGTTATTCCTTTCCACAAAAATGCCAACAGAGAAAGAGAGAGAAACAATGTGAGCAGTATCACAGAGTTTTATGAATGTGTCTTTTGAGAATGAAAAGAAGAAACAGTGCACAGATTATGTGCACTTCATTCAATGTATTTTCTAAAACGTCATTCAGAGGATAAGGGAGTAAGTTAACCTCATGTGTGGTGAAAATAGAGCTTGCATGGACTAGAGAAAAGGTTGGTTGTACGCATTCATTCTCTCGTACAAAGTGGCCACTATCACTAACCATCAAGCAACCACTGCCAATCTCCAGAACCTTGCCAATAAATAGCCAAACTTAAAATTATTAAAGCGTAATGCCAATATTTGCAAACATTTATTTATTTACATTTATACTACTTAATACGCATGCTTTTATTCCTATTTTTATGGACATTCATTTGTCATTTAAATAATTGATCAAATAAATATTCAACATGAATGTAGGTTTAATTGCAATTTAAAAAAGTAGCTGTTGCACGTACAGTGCACTGTATCTGTACAAAGTAACACAATCAATGATAAAATAATACTTGGAGGACGTGTGAGTGTGAATGATCTATTGTTGCATTCGAAATAATGCAAACCATATTTTGCTATTACAGTTAAGGGGTACGAATTCTGGCCCAAAATAGATCAATGTAGTATAGACTGGTGCAGAGTCCTTTACTTGTGTATGTAAGCATACTAAGAATTAATACAAGAGCAAAAGAGCAAGCAATGCGAGAACAAGACCTGTCAGACAGAATATATGTCTGAATTAATTTCTATTTAAAGCAGGTGTTCTGAAAATAGGTTACTACATACATTGAAATTTAATAGTAGAAAAAGTACGGGGTTTAATCAAACAAAATAAAAATGTCGGAAAGAGTGTAGCCATGTTTTAGTGCGCACAATGCCTGGTCACAAACATTTCTGCTTATGTAGACGGGATACATAGGCACAATAAGCGTGCTCTCTACTGAATCCCCTGCTAATGTGGATATTATACAATGGATGGAGATAGAGACTGTAACAGTTTTCAAGTAACATTTACCACCAGGAAAGATATAAAAGACGGTATGAATATGTTATAATAGCGTCTGCTTGATTTATTAATGCAGCCGTGTGAAATTATGTCCTTTTTCCCATGTTAGAGTACCAAGTGCAGTTTTACGACGCAAGGAAGTTTGCCTCCATGAATGCATTCATGATAATTTGATGTTCCGGTCTGTTACTCATTCTTTATAAACAAGTCGATTATCAATTCGTCTGAAATACCCATTCAATCTTTAGCCCCGTTTTGCTGCTGGCACTGACTTTTGCTCCCAATTCACAAGTTGACATAATATTTGGCGCTTTTCACCTTTAGGTGCAAAGGTACTTTCAAATATAATGCAGGGACTGTTGTTAAATTGAGTTTAAATATAAGCCTAGTGTAAAATAGTTTAAAAATAAGAGCTTAAAATTATTTCCACGTGCGATATTCTGCTGGGTGATCAACTCAATGCACTAAAAATCCAACTGTTTGTTCTTCAAACGGTGAATTATATTTCGCTCGACTAATTGATTCAAAGATATTTTCCTGTACTATTTAAGTTGTTATTTCATTTATTGCAATTGATTATCAGAATAGTTTTTGTGGTCATTCCGGTGCTTTCACTGGGATTACAGTTTTCAATGGTGTGCAGGTGAGTAAGGAATGCGTGCATCTAGGTATATGTACGCAAAGAAGTAGAGTATGGATATAGGATGCATTGTATGATAAGGGCGAGGAATGAGTAAATAAATAGTTTGTTAGGATTGGAAGTACATTTATAACTGTTGCTGTGAGTGGAGTAGAGGAGAGACTGGTTCACATGCATATGTACCGAGACGGAGGAGACGACAGCAAACCACGGAGCATTCTACTATAGAGCACTAGTGTGTCTACTACAACAGAAATACAACGAAAAGAAAAGGAAAGGTGGGCAAAGAAAGTTTATTGTCCCATTTTCCTCGAGAGAAACTTTTCGTGCAGACTTTTCCTTCTTGTTGTGGACTTGGAGTGGTAATTCCTTTCGAGTAAGTTGAAGTGTATAGACGGCGGCGGTGGTAGAGCACCAGTCCTGTACTCGGCTATACAAGTGAATGATTTGGTAGCACAAAAGTTGGCCTAGCCAAGTTGAGCAACAGTACACAGGGGCTCTGTGATCAATGTGGGCAGAAGAGGTGCCGATTTGGCAGCCTTGGGATAACTTGCGCCGGCGAACTTTTCCGACCCTTGAATTTTCTTTTCGGCTCTTCATTTTGTCGAGTTTAAACCGGTTATCTGGCTGCTACGCCAAGGAAACCAACTTTAAGCAACTTACATTCCGTCTCGAGCCGAATCCAATCCTCTACTACAAGTTTACTATGTACCACAGAGAAGTAAACTAGCCATTGCAAGAATAACCGTCACTTAAGTCTCGACTATCTGACCTCACCTCTAACTCATTCTAAATGCTCACTCTCTCCACTCTCTCCACTCTCTCCATCCACCTACCCACCCAATTACTTTCTAATCGACTTCCTTTGCATATGCTCCGGCTTCCCACGTTTTTATTTATGTACCAGCATAACCTACACTGTATTGCAACTGCACTCTCACATACATCATGTTTGAACATTAAATGAGACCTGATGCACATAAACCTTGTTGGGAGAAAAAAACAGGAACGACCACAAAGAAAATTGCTGATACTAGAAATCCAAGTTGTAGGCAATGACTACGGTTGAATACTTGTCAATCACAAAATTACCCATAAACACACATCTACATATAACAAGTATTACTCGGCTAAATAGGTCGTTAACATGCTTTCCACTATAATTCCTACTTTAACTACATGTAGCAAAATTGCATGTGCACCTACATCAACACTCTATAGCTGTGTACATACTTGTATGTACATAATACAAGGCAAACAGAAGCAATGGAGTCCTGCGTGCTATTTTAGCTCTGGTTTTATCTCGTCGTGCTTGACACTCTCCGAATGAACAGTGCTCTCGTGAAAGTCACGAAGACAAACAGAGAGGATTCCCTGAAGCAGATAGTCACAGCAATCAAATTTTGAAATCCTTAAGTAGTTAACGTGAGGAAATGTCCATATTGCCTGTGTTTGCGGAACGGCTGTGGAACTCTGTCCATTTGAGTCACAGTGGGCTGTCTGCTCAGCCTTATTTAGCGCCCACCACAACTCTGATAGTCTCTCTCACCCAACAATCTGCACCAAAGCCGACACAAATGAAAGGAGAGTCACCGATTCCACTTCAATCCGCCACCACCACCATCAACAAACACATCAGCACGCTTCCCTCTCCTCCTCTCTCTCTCTCTCTCTATGTTCCTCTGTGTTTGTCTCAGTGAAGCCATAACGGCAACAGAGAACTCGCTGTGCGAGCCATTGAAATTGCCCAATCTAATTGAAAGTGCCTTGAACACATTTCTCTCTCGGTGGAAATTAAATTTGCCGACACTTTGTCTCTTCCTATTCATTTGCCTGCATTAATAAATAGACTTAAGAACGTACATACATATGACTAGTTACCTAACTTTATTACCTATTCTATTGTGTCTATTCATTCCCTTTGGGTTCCTTCGTTCTTGGTGAAATTTTGGACTTGGTCCCCGGTTTGTTGTTAGATTCTAAGAACATAGATGTCCATTGGGTGTATACTGGTCATATATTCAGATAGTCATTGAGAGAGAGAGAGAGAGAGAGAAAGAGAGAAAGAAATGCACAAGTAGGGGGGGAAAGGGAGCAGACAGAGCAGAAAGGCCTCTCTCTTTCTCTCGGTCTCTCGCCATTCCCATTCGATTGTGCTGTGCGAGTTGGGCTGGCTGCGGAAAGTTTGCCAGAGTGCAGGAGCGAGTTGGTGAGCGGAGATTCCGTCGCCCGTTCGTATTCTACGGTGTAGCCTACTTATAGGATTCCTTGTGGAAAGCATCTTCTCAGTCTCAAAGTGAAAGTGCACGAGAGAGAAGAGAAAGTGGCTGGGAATTGAGCGGCACTACGAGAGGAACTCAAATCAATTTCCCCAAAAAGCCTTCGCATAGACAAAGCAAACAGAAGGAAACCAAAGCCTGGTGAAGGAAATTAAACCAAAGCGAACCCTCTCCCAACACCATAACCCACAAAGTTTCACTGAAAGATCTATTCAAAACTCAAAAATGTGACTTGCATTCGCTCAAACGCTTGCCTAGCCAAAACAATTTCACCTTCGCTCCTGTCCAACAGATTGCATTTGGATATTATTGTGCTTTCTCCTTCATCGCTCCGCTTTCACCAAACACACATCCCAGTGTTCCCTTCACTTGGCTACAAAAACGCTCAAACCAACACACTCTCTCACACACACAGACACATACTTACACAAACATATGCAATTAATGTAACATTATTGGCATTTAGGTTGAGGATTGTTGTTAACGTCCTTTCAGTTCAATTTCGTTTTCTTCTATTGTTCTATCAACGCCATTCAACACAACGTGTGTGCTTACATAATGCAGTGGCCCATTTCTTTTATAGTAGTTGTGCCGTGAGTGTAGCCGAGCAGACTGCCGTACCGTGCCATTGTTTTTATCCATCCACATAAAAGTACGTGGCCATTAAATCGTAATCTCATTTTGGCCCTCGTATTTTGTATCGTCAGTTCATGCATACGACCGCCTACCTACCTATGGTATAGGTAATACTGCAGCGTCATAATCTTCTCCTGAAATTCTTCAAAGCAGTCGTGCAATGAAATACTAATAAATTGCTTTCTCTTTACTACTAACACTTTATTCACCACCGCACCGAACTCACTCACTCAATCCGACCCAGTCAATGTCTGTTTTGTGTACCATTTGTATGTGTGAGCAAAATGGAAGTTCAATCCTTAACAACTCCCACCACCACTTCTCCCAACTACTGCAACGAGAAAAAATATCAACACGGAGAAGCATTCCAAGAAAGTCTCAATGACTCTCACATTCACATCTACTTTTCACAATTGCGAGTGGAATGAGTGGACTTTGTGTCAACTCTCCACGATCATTCAAAATCTGATTCCGTCCTAATCTACATCCTGTACAGAAAATACCATACATATTCTTAACCGTGTTAGTGAACTTGCACGAGAGAGTGAGAGAGAGGGAGACAGAGTTCACAAACGGTTTCAAAAAACATTTCTTCATCTTTCCTACATTTCAATCGCAATTGTCCACAGAATACTGTACAAGTACTTATACAATCACTCGCGCCTTCCTTTCTCTGTCCTATTAGACCCACTGGGGAAAAAAGTGTCGTCATCGTGTCGTGTTTCCAATCTTATACTCTCTGCTTGTCCGTGTTCCACGATTAACACTGAAAATATAGAATTGTGTATTCTTAACAGTTAGAAACTAGTTGGTGTGCAATAACTGGTGAGTTAAGATCGGAGATTGGTTGCTTTTTCGTTCATCCCTCTGCAGCAACCAAAAAAAAGTGTGGTGGTGCATCTTCTATCAGAAATAATTAAATGCGCACTGAGATACGATTGCCTCATTGAGCTGTTGGCTGTTCTCGCTCGTCTTTATCAGCACCGCTGAGTCAACTTTATTGAGTGAATCTGGAGCTACGAGGCGGCTTACATTAGTTACACCGTTGGAAATAAATAAAGTGGCTCCTCACAGAATTTTAAAGGATACCCAAAGGAATCTTTCCAATATAAAGCTGTAAACGCTCACAGCATCGCTAAACTCCGGTACTGGGATCTGTGTGCAGAATCGCCAGACTGAACCTACTACCACCACCACTACCACCAATACCACCAGTACGTAGTACACGAAAGTCTGTTCAACTTAACACGTCAGCACAGAAAAGAAGAGGAACGGCTCAGACCGTCACATTCCAGAATACCCATATCTTTCTCCCAGTCCATTTATCTTTGTAACGCGAGCGTTATTTTCCTGGTGAAAATTGGCCAGTCTCGTCAGAATAGCAAGTTGTGCACAGGACACCTGGATAGCAGGAATCCTCGGTCGCAGCCGAAAACTAACAACGGTGCACAAACGAAGCAAACAACGATTGAGCGATGAGAAAATGAAAGATAGGAGAAATACTACCAAGATTTCCTAAACAACAAGACGAGAGGATAAAAACGAGAAGCGAAGGGTGGAAAACAGTTTTCATGATCACCCACCATCAACCATAAGAGGTGCTCTTTGCACTGACATTCTGCTGCGCTACTCAACTCGATGTGGAAATAAAATATGGAATGAAATTGAATTTCGAGCGAGACCTACATACATACTTATATATACATATACAAGGACATATATATAAGTAGTTTGTGCTAACATCGTACAACAAAACGTTAGTAGGTAAGATCACATAAAAGAGTACTGTGCTGCTTGTAGTACATGAAAGAGCATCGAATGCCAACGAAAGCAAAGAAGAAGGAAACATAAGGAAAGGCACGAGGAAAACGACTGCTCTGCCATACAACTACTACTACTACCACCACTATCACTACTACTACAACACGTAAAGAGAGAGAGAGAGAGAGAGAGAAATATTATTACCGAGAGTGAGACTGGTTGAACGACTACGTACGTTGTATCTCTCCGGTGGTGGAGAAAGCTTATGACGCATTGAATGGCAACACCCTTGCTACTACTACTACAACTACGACTACTGTAGTGTCTTCGTAAGCCTAAGCTGGCCTGCTGTGGCCTTGTCTTGCCTAGACTTGGCTTCGTTGACTCGAATTGAGATCATCGTGTACATTGCACACAATACGGAGAACACACTAAAGACGTGCCTACAGCACCAAACTGAAGAGATCACATCGAATGTAGTCTGCCAGTCGAGTGAAGTCGACAAAAGCACAAGTATTTCACCTCGCGCTCTCTCTCCACTCACTCAGTCGTCTGCATTCAACTTACTAGTTAGTACTGTTTGTAGTGGTTGTGCTCTGGTGGTGGGTGTTGGTGCATTTGTTTGTTGGTGGGTCGGTGGGTCGGTGGACTCCACTTTTGTTACCAGTCACCACCTTATTCTTGCCGTGCACACGCTCTACATTGTACACTCACAGTCACGGTTTATTGTTGGGTTCCTTGGTCTCGTGGTCGTCGTCGCTCCTCTCGCCCGTCCTTCAACTCTATTTTTCAGTTGCCACTCTCAGGTAAGAGCCGAGCAGCACCCCAGTTATACTTTTCGTGTGTGACGTGAATCAGTTCAGTGTGGTCGTCTGCTGTCGTTGGCCCAAGGTGCGACCAAAGCAAAACGACAGCCTCGCGTGTGTGCTTCTTCATCAAGCTGACATCCAAAGTCTATCCACCACCACTTCACCATGGACGACTACTACAACAACTACTGCCGCTGAACTTGTGACAACAGAATTTATGTAGGCCATCACAGCCCCAAAACTCTCCGCTCACAAATTGTGAAACGGAGGCGAGCGCTTGCGAGGAAAAAGTATAAATTTCACACCAACCACTTCCTATAAATATTCTATAGGGTACAGTCAGTGGATTATTATAATGTAGTGTACTACGATCGCGTCATCCTACCGCCTCATTTCCTACGGCTCAATTTTATTCCACAAACACACTACAAATAAACAACTACTTGTACTACCTGTCCATTTTGTCTCCTCGGTGTGATGTGCAGTGAGTGTCAAAGTACAAGAGGACAGGATCACATCAAATCGAATTGTTTCTGCCATCGTGCGATCTACGCCTCTGTGTTCACCGGATTCACTTTCACTCGGTGGTCGATTTCTTCGCTGCTGCTGCTCCTCCCCCACCAACCGACATAAATATTTTGGCTGCGAACGAATTCGACATTCTGTTAACTCGTTTGATTGCGATGACATGTGTACCCCATGAACCTCGACATCGTCCATAAACAGTGAGCCATCCAAAAAACTGACATCTCTAGTGGCCAGATTACACATCAAATTAAAACGACTAACCATCAGATTACTACTAATAATATATTTGGTGATAGGAAGGACGGACGGACGGAGAGCACTGATTCTCCGGCAATACAAGATAAAAAACTTGCCCACCAGTTATTACCCTTATTTTCATCCATGTAACATTTACATCTTGTATACACATATAGACACACATACAATAATACATATATAACTGTACCGAACAAAATTACAATAGGCCACACAAATCGATATTTTCATACACACTTTATTATGATTGCTCTGCTAATGATTTGGCTAGAATGAATTTTAGTTCAATTTCCGAAACCTTGCAGTTGAATTAAGCAAAACAATTTTGCACTGTGATTTTCTATTATATACTTACATATATACTTGTACTTGCGTTTCGTTCACTGCACTAGACTGATATTGGCCAACACACAAAGAAACTTATTTGTACTGATTGCTATACAATTCGTCATTTCCTGCACACACAGACACAGACACACGCTGAAAATATTGGCAGCAGAGGAAAATATTATAGAGAAATTTGTGAGGCAAAAACTGTTCAAGAGAGCAGTAAAAGGCAAAGGGGACGTGTTAACATTCACTCACAAGCTAAATTCTTAGAGAGCCACAAAATCCAGATAGTAAAAGTTTTCCTACAGGAAATACAGAGAAAATCTTGTGAGGATAAGGTGAGACTGCGGTCACAGATAGAGGTATGGGGCAGCAAGAACTCTCATTAACACTGCCACATCGTAGATCACATTCATTTCTCCAATCACCACCACCACTGTCAGAGAAATTCCGTAAGAACTAGTCACTAAAAGGATATACTATCTCCATTGTAAACACAAAGAGCACTGTGTGGACACAACCGGTCAAAATAACTCAAGTTCCTCAGAATAATAATATCAGGCAGTTTCTTGTGAATTGGTGGCCGCGACGTCGAAAAGCAACGAGACAGAGAGAAAAGAAGAAGAAGCATCCATCCTGCCACGAACTCGATTCTCTGTTTCTGTTTCAATGATATTTCCATGGAAAAAGTGTATCCACTCGAGTAGTCGAAGTGTCAAGGAAAATCGTAGAGGAATTCGTTGTGGCCACATTGGAAGATGTACGTGGACCTTTTGAGCGTCCAATTCGAAATTGTTCTGCCCAAATTGAGATTACGAGGAGATATTGAAATTACGAGTGACCAGTCACTCGAGCTCTGCCACTGTTCGGGAAGCCGCAGCGTTGCTACACGGTCCTGCTACCTATCGCCCCTAACATACAAGTGCCAGTGGTGGTGGTGCATTTTCGAGCACAGTAGCTTGTTTGTCTGCCCCGTGTTGGGGGGATCAAACGATTTTCCTCAGAATCATCATCAGCCTACTGATTCACAGAATATTGCAGTTGCCGTTGTCAGACCTCTGCTGACCAATCGAAATCATAACGATACACAATCAATAGCAAAAGACTTGGCTTCGCTGCTGTCTGCATCCGTATTGAGTAGGAATACGATAATTGCCTTAGTCCAACCAGAAATTCCAGAGATTGTTGTTCTGCGAGTCCCACTCATAAATAATAATAATCATAGTAGCAAGGTGTCTCTAGAGAATATTCATAATATTAATAATAAAGCTAGTTTTTCAAACCGCTCGTGTGCAACTCAATTATTATTACAAAAAGTAAACGTAGAAATTACAGAGAGATTGAAAGAGGCAGTTTCTGCCCTCAGTAACCCGACCAAGCCAAGAAAGAGCTATTTGTCCACTTTCTTTGGAGAACTGGTGCATCTGTTCATATTCAGTGTTTTGGTTAAATGTGCCACTGACTTTGTGGTGGTGGTGCACCAATCGCATCTTGTGCTGTCCAAAAACCCTCCACAGGGTCCACACTTTCTATTTCCAACGAAAAACAAAAACAAATTGCTACAAATCAAAACATCAAGAAGAAAAGAACGCTTTGTTCAGAGAACAAAGTCAAGTGAAGGAATCTTGTTGTTGTGGAGGAGAAGAAGCGGCGGCGGCGGCGACAAAAAGCAAATAATTAATTGTCAACAGGGAATCATGAGTCGCAAGACGACGGTCGTTCAAAGCTGAAAACCGTCGGACGAGAGACCACAACGAGGACGAGAATTCAAGAAGCTCTTGATGTTGAAGCTTAAGTCTACGACTGACAACAACAATTCTCGATTCCAATGCGGTTTTTTCGATTGTGCAATTGTACAGGGGGAATCTGCTGCTGCCTTTTCTCTTTACTCACTGTCGGCTCATCCTCGTCCTCCTCCTGCCTCTCTCCTCATCGTCAGTTCAACGCCGTCTCACTTAACACACATCAACGACTGTGGCTCGTTCTTTGATTGCTGACTGTGACTTTGTCTCAATAGCTCTCTCTCTCTCTTCCACCATTTCTCCATACAAACACGCACTCTCTGTCTGTCTGTCTGTCTGTCTGTCTGTCCGTCTGTCTGTCTGTCTCTTGATTCTCTATAAAAAGCCACACTGTACACCTCACTCTCTGTCTGCCTGCCTCTTATACCGTTGTTGTAGTCACCCACACTGTCTGTCTATATACGTATATATATATATATATATTAAGCATCGTTCCTACCAAAACCTTCCATCACCGTCTGCGTTGCTTCTGGTCCACAATCACACGCAACGAGAATCATTTGTATGCAAAATTAGTCAAACACCAACTGTACTCTATACGATACACGGAAGCCGACTCTCTTTCGTCGTCACCTGCAGAACATGAGGATTCCCCTTTGAATTCAACGAGATCGTACACAGGCACACTCTACTCATTTGGTGCTTCATAAAAATCTTCATCGGTATTTATACACACTGCCAATCACACTACTCCGCAGCAGTTCCTTATAGATTCGACGACAACGGGGGCGACCCTAGTTACCACTTCTCGGGGCATTGATCACTCTGGTCGTTCGCTCGCTCTGAAGAAGAAGAAGAAGAAGACGAAGAAGACGAGGAAATCGAAACAAAGCCAGACAAACAAAAAGAGAATCCACTAAAACAAAATACATTTAGAATAACTGTAATACAATAGGATTTGGCACTATTGTACTCACCACGACGTCCAATTACTGTAACTATTTCCATTACTTTGCATTAAGTCACATTACCTTTTATAGAGTACATATATCGTCAGCTGACTTTCCGATTGAAAATTCCACTAGACGACAACCGAAAAACACACACATGCAAGGAACACATGGTCGATTCTACAGACACGATAGCTAGCACACACACATACACACAGATATACGCATATATACAGGGAGCAGTTAACTACTGAACACGTTACAATCAGACTAACTACATACATACATACATACAGACATACATTGATACATTCTAGTAAATATATAGCGACAAAGAAACCTACTCAAGTCCAACACTGCGTCCAACACACTTCCGTCTTGTTCAACGTCGACATTTCCGTCTATTGTATCCTACCCCTGACTCTATCGTTCAACTCTTATTATCAACTACTCGCTCCTTCAATTCAACTGTATGTACGTACTGTTGTATTCTTCTTTTAGTTACCGATACCAGTACATTTACTTCAAGCAATACAATACCAAGTCAATCATTCTAGAATATGTACCTTTAGATTGCTACTCCTACCGTTGAAACACACACGATTCCCTCCATCACCACCAATTCACTCATCCCCGTATCCGCCACTCTACAACCAATCTTCTTTCTAAAGAAGGGAGGTGTTCCTTTATCAGGGCGATCTGGGAGCTCTCTCTCACTCACTCTCTATCAATCTCTATCTGAAATCATTCACCCACCCCACTACCCCACTACCCCTGATCCGCCAACGCTACACTCTCAGAATTCAATTGCAAAAAGCAAAAATCACAAGTGTAACTGTTTATCTATTTTCAATATCTCTCTGTCTCTCTCTGTGTTACTGTCTTGGTGACAGTTTCTCCTTTGAGCCTTTCCCCATGTTGTCACTGTGTGAGCACTGCTCCCAGTGCTCGCTCACTTTCTATTAGCCTCGCTCATCTCTGTATGTACGACCTATAGCCACCATTCAGCATACACGTTGACTTGTCAGTGGAACTCTGCGGTTTCCCGCCCTCTACTCAAGTGGGTCTCCTAACGAGGGAATTCAACATAGCCATTCGTAAAATCTTCCAAAATTTCTCGACTGGATTTCATCGAGAAGTGGGGTTTAACCCCTTCACTGCTATCTCCCGACAGTGCGGACCGAGCACCTACCCTGGCTCTTAGGTCACCTTCGATCACTCCTTCCCTCACTTCCCACTCACTCTCAAGGGCCACCACCAACCGATCCTACAAATACTCTATTGACCTCACCTCACCGCTTCCCCTCCCGCTCGACTACAAAACGGATTTCAATGGGTAATTCATTCACGTCATCATATCAATCCACAGTCTGTCTCTAGTGTCTGTACTTCCACACTCTCCTCCTCCTTGTAATAATAATGATAATAATAATATTAAAAAGATCTGTAGGAATAGTTTTCACTCACTCAACGTGTAATTGCAAACTGGGAACCCTTGTTTGTAGTTGTATTTAGTAGTCCTGTCAGTAGAGTATCGTACGCTTGCTAACACTGCACCCTAGTAATATTTACTCACACGTGTGTCACTTATTAGGAACGCCACCAACGCTCTGTCCAAATTACTATTTACTATAAAACTGTCAAAGAGTTTTCTGTGCAGCCAGAAAGTGGAAAGATCCTCTCCCTCCCCCCACCCTCTCTACCACTACAATATTTACAAAGTCAAATTGTAGGTCAGCCTTTGTTCTATCGTCACATGTATGTATCTTTGTAGTGGTAGCAGTCGTAGTAGTAGCGCTTCATGAGAATGCCAACAACAAATTGCAAACGACAGAAAATCGTGAAAGTTTCTCTGAAGAAATTGTTTCAGCTCCCTGCCTCCCTACACTTTGTCTTTGTGTCTGTGTGTGTCTCTCTCTCTCTCTGGTGTAATATTGTTTAGGCATGGCTGTCTTGTCTCCCAGAGAAGACATACAGATATTCTATTACGTGCTCCTCCTTTCATATAGAGGACAATAAAATGAAATGCAATACTTTCTCATGACTCTTGGTTCGTTCGTTCGTTTGTTCGTTTTACCTTGACTACTATTACTACTAGTAGAAGGCAGAGGCATACGTATTGTGTGCAAGCAAGAGGAAAGTGAGGAACGGAGGGATATGTACGGAAGGTCATAATAATAGGACGAGTATCTTCACTTATTCCAGTCCACATCACGATTACCTACCTGGCTCCCTAACTACAAAAGACAATAGCAGAGCCGAGTACATACTTCTGTCGTACGCGTCCCGAAACTTTTCCAATTTTCAATTTAGTTCTTAGTTAGCAGCAGGGGAGCTTCCAGGTTTAAAGTAACCCAAAAATATTTCACTTAATAAGAAAAGTTTTCGGGACGAGAGCAGAGCACGGAGGCCATACGGCTGTCTTGAGTGCAAAGTTCAATGGTGAATTCTACTCTTCATCCAGAAACTTCGTTAGTGCCAGTTGAGTTCATAATAATGTGATGGTTGGGGCGTGTGTTTTCTGTATTGTCACTCGGCTTTCTTCTTCTCACTTGACTTCTTGTAGTAGGTGCAATCCTAGTAGCCGTCTGCAGAATATGCCAAATGCACACCGCTTCACCCTCCGCTTCCGCATCTATCTCACTGTGGTCCATTCGTCATTTCAGACTTTGAAGCACACAGCCAATGTTACCACTTTTCAAATCCCCGCCTGTCACATCTCACACGAGGATTTTCCCATATTGTTGCCACACACTTTGTGACATACATATTATGTGTCATGTCAATTTTAAATGGCTATGCACAGTCCTAAGTATCCATGGGAAATCAGTCCAACTTCCATGTGGACCGTAGTAAGCTCTGCTCAGAATGGAAATGTTCAAAATGTCTGCTCCTTGCAGAAAATTAGGTATTGTTTTTCCTGTCATGACATATATAATTGACAAAAACAGTCAGGATGACACAAAGGAATTTATTGAACTATGTGAGCCGACTCTCCAACCACCACACGTTGCCCGAACAAGAAATATACACTAATAGATATGTTCACAGTGGAATACGTATCCTTTGATTTCTAGATACACTATGTACATCGTGCACACCCACATGTAAATAGTGCAGTCTGTTCAAGTAAAATTGAACTACCTGAGGACTGCTTTGCAAAAGTGTATGGTGTGCTGCTCGCATTTTCTCACTGTCTGTCATAATATAATAAAACGAGGAATAGTATTCCAGCCGTTGTAAGTATTCCCTGTGTAAAAAGGAAAAACAAGTCTAGTTCGAGAAATGAGGACGTGGCAGGAGAGACACAGGCAAACAAAAAGAAAGGATGCATTTTAAAACATGATGATGTGTGTCTACTCTGTGTAGGCAAGCGCTAATGTTGTTGTTATGTTAGTTGATGTGATTTTCATATGTGATCTCTAATGTGGTGCGAAATATATTTTTTGACGAGAAGAGCTATGGAGTGTGATTACAGTATGCAAAAACACCTTTTACTAGTTGGTAGTTGTATTGTAGGATGAGCCGTTTTCTCTGTGAGTATCGTCCTGACGTCGGATCCGTCCTGCATTGAGAGATGAGAGAATCTTCTGACTTTTGACGTGTTGTCTTCATTCAGTGGGCTGTCTCGTTGTTGGTTCACATGTTGGGGCTGCGCCTACTTTAAAATACTGTCTGTGCCACTATGTATACAATGAAGGTAGAGAGTTTCTATATTCGTTGTCCTACATTCGGAGCTTACTCTCTCAGTAAGTGACTATTGACTGAAAGATAGTGGCTGTAGTGCCATGTATACAATATTTATTAGAAGAAAAATGGATATTGGCTGATTTCCAACAAGAACATGGCCAGGAGCCTTTGAAAATTTTCTCTGTGTACACACAGGAGGTTTTAAGAATTGTTCGGTTAACTATATGTAATGTAATATTTTCTTGAGGGTTACTTCCTTGTTTCCAATTTCCATACACTGCCTACCACCACACCTAACGTATACAGAGCGTAGTACGTACAGTGCACTTAAATGAGTTACAGTTGACATACAGTATCCACTACAAGGAATTATCGGGAGTGCAGGAGCTGTAACAATAAAAATGATGACGCTTTAGTGGCTTCGTCGATAGACTCGCTGTAATGGTCTCAGAGCGTGGCAATGTATTCGAATGCATCTGCTTTTATTTTATTGTATTGGTGTTGCAGTTAAAACAGTATTGCGTTTATATCGTGGATTCGAATCCGTTCGACTCACAGTCAGACTTTGCTTGTTGTCCGATGCGATCACACACTATCAGTTCAGTTATCTTGTCTCTCGACTCGTTCTCTCACTGTTTCCGTGCAGTGAAGAGACAGGCTCTCCCACAATCTTACTTTTAGTTAGTAAAGTTTAGTCGTAGAGTGAGAATAAGGTGTAAGCCTCTCCTACCACCATCTCTGTGTGTTTTCTTTGGAGAGCTACTGAACACACGACTGGCAGCACACACTTGCTTGCATTTTTGGTCAGTAATGGATGCAAAAAGCCAATAATATTCGTTTCAATTTATTATACCATAAATACACCAATGTATGACCACAGAAAAAGTCAGTGAGGAATTCCCTGTATCGAGGCAATAGAACGGTTTTCCGAAAGAGATGTAAACGTGCACAAGCACGTTAACCTGGGATAATATTTACCATAACTAATCAGATACAACCGCTGTATTGTATTCTATTATAGCCACCCTTATACAATGGGGATTGAAAATGGAATCGTGTACTAATTTAAATACTGTGCCCAGGACCCCGTATTTTACGGATCGCTCATTCAATTTTTTTGGCGGGAAAATATTAATCACTCAATTTATTTTTCTTGGTGATGATTAGTGAAGCATTTAAGAATGTTGTTGTAAAATTTTGTATTCCCCCTCGTAATAATGGCCAAGATATTTTCATCGGAAGTGGAGGGGCAAGTGAAAACTCTGTCTAGAGCTAAAGTACCCCAGAAGCGGTCTCCGGAGCTGAGTTGTACATTATTACCGATGTGATACTTGCTGACGTGCATTAGTAATTTGGACTTTAATCAGCCTCATTTGAGCTATATTACACTCGAGAATGGTACTAACAAGAAAGAGTCGTCAAAAGTTCCGACACTCTTGCATTCAGTGCACATTTTAGTTCTATATTTTAATTTGTGCTGAAGAACCAAACTTAATATCAATGTCCATAGATATATTAATTATATTGGCAATATTGGTGTAATTGTAGGTGAACATTTTTCAAAATAGCTCACCCGTAGATTTGTTCGCACTCACAAGAATTTAGAGGTACTCTCCGTTATGGTTAGTGACGATGGGAAGGCGCGACGAAATGCATTGTGACCACACGCTGTCAATATCTATGACAAATTGAAAGGCTTTTAGGTCTAGTGCATTCTTGGTATTCGGACTTTGGTGCAGGTCGCAGGTACTTTTCTATATGTGAATGACTGTGGCTACTATTGGAAGTATGGCATACTGTTAGTTGGGAGAGTAGACCAATTAAGATTCGCAATCGCTTAGGACGCAGACCCGGCCAAGGAAAGTTTATCGTTATTGTCTGAGCTAGTGTAAAATTGAGGATTATGATCATCAATTCATAAATCTTAACTTATCTCATCACTTCATCTTTCTTTTCCTCAAAGTCCATTCGGTCTTGGCCGGTTAGTTAGTTAGTTGGGAAGAGTTTATAACGAGAGCTACTATACTGTGCTATGACTATATACTATACCGTATAAGAGGAACGGATATCGTTGGCTATGATCTGTGAAACATATTTTCACTCTATTATTTCACTTCGCCGTGTGATTCTACTTACTTTGTGCACAGTAGACGTCATAAAACGTCTTGTCTACAATCAGCCACTGCCCACAAACACTCATCGTTACCTAAACTGCTACACATAGAAAATTGCTTTATCTCAGTACCCTTTCCTGTAAAACCAATATGGAATCTACACTTTCCCCTTCAATTTATTACTTGCATGAGACAAATGCTACATCGTAGTAGTCCACTACTATTCATATTTTATTGACGGATTGATTGTGGTACAAGTTCGTTATCTGCCCTACTGATACTGCTTCAGCTCTGTCTACAAACAATAATTTGATTACATTCATTCATCCACTTTTAATTGTTATAACGATTAGAGTTGTCCCTCCCTTCTATGGCAAACTTACAGAGGGTGTCTCATTCTGCTTATAGAACCTCCTTTATATCCATAAATGCTTTAATGAATTTTCAGGAAATTTTTTAACCACTAACTTTACAAGCAATAGAATTGTTCTCAGACGCCTAAGGTAATCTTAAAATTTGCTGTATTCACGTCATTTTCCGAACAAATGCCATATTCGAAAGTGATTTAATTCGCTTTAATAAGTTGTAAATGTAAAATGCAATTTTTAATTAACAGAAGTAAAATGTTTTTGTTGCCGCTTTCCCCCCAATGAGGAAACTGAGTCCAGTACAGAAATAGGCTTAGTTTAATATTGCGTTTTAAATTGCTATTATTAAGTGTAGCGTTTCGAGCAAATAAAAAGTGAAAATTGTACAAAATTAATGTATAAACCGAGTAAAATACAATGTGACACCCTCTTTAGTGTTGTACTTGCTATTTCTTTTGTAGAAATTCCTTCCCAGTTTTAGTGACTAGGTCTCACTTGCTGTCCTACCTCTTAATGTGTCAGTAGTATTCATAGTGTGTCTGTAATTGTTTGACTCTTGAATTTACTTGTTAAGCTAATTATACTTTTCTCTGTAGGTCTTTACCCAAACTAAGCAGCCAAGACGATGAAGGGCCTACGCCGCAGACGCTCCATCTGACAGGCACCGGGCATTTCGAGCCAATTCCGCACAACCACCAAGACTGCGAAAGAGTTGTCATCAATGTAAGTCCATTTTACAGAATTATGATTAAATTCTCCTTCTGCCTCACTCACTCAATGTAGCTCTCTGTCTCTCTTGCTGAAACTAAATTACTTGCATATTTATGCCACCATTAACGTGTAGCACTACGGTCGCTGCATTTCTCTCGCAGTCTCTTCTCCACATCTTTCCTTAGCTCACTATACAAATGTAAAGTAGTAGGCAGAGTTCGTCTTTTCACATATTTTAAAGAAAGAGAGCGAGCGAGCGAGCGAGCTATTTTGCAAGTGCACTTCTTGAAGGCTGTAAACTGTGAAGAAAGTGTAGGAAAGAAGAAAGTCGTGGCTGTAGTTACTCGTTGTAAGCGTAATCAAGTGTAACTTTATTTGCTCTAGGCAGCGCTGAGTGTGTGTCTTCTAGCTTACTCTTCAGTGCATTCAACATTTTGATGTTCTTCATTTTCCAGCGCCACTCGCACATATTAGGATTTTATTATAGCATTGCAGCAGCCCTGTGAACTTAAGAGGCCATGATTGAGCTGTCACCTCTTCGCTGCTGATACGATTGCCTAATCACCCACTTACCGCCGTGTAGGCTGTCGTCTCCCTTCATCTACTCAGCCAGTCAGTCACAGCTACTGCCAAACACAAAGTCAAAAGAATGTCCTGTCAAATCTCTCGAAAATCATCCAAGAACGAGAACATAATCAGAGAGACAGGGAAATTTTCGTACTGCGTATTACTGTTGGGTATTCAGTGTCGCAGTAGGTTCTGTGAGAGCAGCTCAAAATGAAATTAGAGTGGAAGGGAAGCGACGTAAAGGAAGTAGCATAATGATGACGACAATGATACGGATGAGCACCGAATGAGAATAATACGACTGCAGTTTACTTACGGAGACTAACTGAAAATCTAGCGGCGGACACAGACACAACTACGACCAGGATATTTGCTTACATGCACGGAAGTCGCTAAGTTGGCTTTGAGGATTTCTTCTGAATCTTTTATACACACGTACGCAATTGCTCTGAATTTCGGCTGATTATAGCACCGGCCATTATGGATGGGTCATGCTGGAGGCTATACTATGCTCACCAACAGCAACCTATATGTACGAATAGAGCAGTTGGGGCTATACAGAGACACTGAAGATCGTTCATAGGGAAATGTTGCCATTACAGTATATTACTTTAGATTGCATAATATACATGCGGGGAGGAGACTGGAAATATATATTTTTATATAAGCCTATATCTGAGATTTATTTAACATTCCGGCAGATGAATAATTGACTACTTCCCTTCTTTTCCACTTGACATCCACCTTCAACCCGCATACCTTCATACTGTACGCTGCTCCTGCTCCTGCTTCTTCGTCCTCTTCTTCTACGTTTCATCACACAATTTCCCCGCTGCTGCAACCGCTCAACATTTACTATTACTATCAGCGTATATATGTTTTTATTCACTGGGATCTCGGTTTTTTACACACACATATACATACATACCTACACATACAACACACACACACACACACACACACACACACACACACACACACACACGATGTCAGGAGGATTTTACTGGTGAAGCGGTGGGAGAGAGTAAAGTTGGGAGTAGAGAAATTCTCGGCTTGAGCGGAATTGAGATATATTGTGTGGCCATGCCATTCATCCTGTCCTTTCTTTTTCACCATTGTATTACACCATGAAAGGATGACGAGCTAACATTACGATACCGCTAGACAAATGAAATAGTTAAGCCCGGCGAAGCTCTGAGCTCTTTGTATGTTTTCATACTTTGTTTGACTACTCATGGGCTGCACGCGGATGAACTACTTATCTGTACTAATACACTTAATACAGAAAATCATAATACTTATAAAACAGCGCAGACTAAAGATGTTCATTAGCACCCTTTTGTTGTTGCATAATAAACGACAAACTAAATCGATTATAAATGCAAGAATTGTTTTGAATCATTCAAAAGTTTTCCAATATAATTTAAGCTCTCCATTGTGTTCTCAAGCGATTCAGGCACAATTTGTACCAGCTCGTACTATTCGTGGTATTTATTGAGGCACGCGGCTTGACAGATACGAAAAATAGTGTAATTATAGCTATTCGGATAAATACATGCAGAGTCATAGACAGATTTACAACAAGGAAAACCAAAACCTAATTGCCAATGTTCTTAACATGTAAATTTTAGATATACCCATGAAGTTCTCCCTGAAATGTTTGAGCCTCTTGGGGATGCACTTAGAAATTGCTATTAGGATTGACTCTGTGTACTGGTTCATCATTTTATCTGTAGACAATTAAAGTCTGTTTATGAGTCATAAGGCATATTGTTTTGTATAGATTCAAGCAATAAGGGAAACGTCATTGTTCAATTTCTTTTAACTGGACATAAAAGCGTGCTGAATAGCAACCCAGTTTGATGGTGTGCTCAAAATACCATTTTCGTAGCACTTAACCATTTCATACTAATAGAATACTTTACGATTCCACTTTAAGGGGTGATTAGATTTTAATGGGAAAAGTAAATGTGAATAAAAATATTGAAAATCAAAATTATTTTGACTGCTGTGTTTTTAATTTGACAAAAGAGGACAGATGTATTTAAGAATGAAATAGTTTTATTAAAACTGTCCATTACAAATTTATGCATGATTTGAGTACTAATACCTACTACTAGGGCTACGTTGCCTGTAGTACGGACTAAAAATATATAGACCAACACAAAAGGCTGTACAGCGGAAAAACTTTTGCAGCACTGTCGTACGTTAAAAATGCCATAATGTATAGCTAATTGTCATCATGATTTTCAATAAGACAGATTGAGTTTTTGTGGAATTTATGGCAACGGATATTTTATTATCAGTGATGTTGACCGTATTTTCAAGTATCAGAACAATCACAGCAAACAAACATTTGTGTAATTACAAAAAATAGCTACCTGATGATTCTTTGGTTCGGTTGGTGGTTTTGTTCCCTTTGGCCACATATTGCAATGAACGATTTATAGATCATCAAGAAACCTATAAGCTATTATTCTCACTTTATTGTCATTTTACATTTGTCCTATCCAACGACATTATTTTCGTGAAAAAATGTGGTTCTGGTACAATGTTCAATTTATTGAGGGCACTAACTCTACATGTTGCACTCATTATATGAAATCTGAGCTTATTCGAAGGTGAAATTTTATGGCCACCTAAAGATTTCTAATATAAACACCGCAATAGATAATATTTTATTTTTCCATTTCCTCTATTAATGGAAGTTCTCCATTGTATAAAGTTTGAAGTGTCATTTATGATACGGTGTCGGCTTGGGAAATTGCTGGATCGTAATTCAATTTCGAATAATATGCTTTTGTTTGATGTTATTATTCAATGAAATTGGCAGGAAATAGAAATTTGAGTTTCTCATCCTGTACTATATTGCTTTTTAATTGCTCTATTACTCTTCAAGTAAAAATCACTATTAGCTTCTAGTTACAATCTATCTTGGGCAACAATCATGATTGCATTGCAGAGTTTCAAGAGCAGAGTTGATGAATAGGACTCAATTCTTCTGATTCTCATTGTCAGTTTCATTTTAAGGTGCAAGACAACTAACGTATTGCGCACAATTACACACAGTTGTTAGTCTTGTTTACCTGAACTCGACGAGTAAGTATACACTTACTATGGATTTATTTTTGAAATCCAAAGATTTCAATAATAACCAAATCTGTACCTTCACTACTAAATATAAAGAACTTAAATATTTCCCATTTTTAATGTAAACATAAATGCATTGCACTTAAAACCGGGTAATTTGTGTAAATCAAGAGGAGCGTCCATTGGCTTTTAAAGTTTTGAACAAAACTATCGAAAATAAATGCATTTGTCCCGTGTGATGCAGCCAGTAGCCGAAGTTATGTACGATTGTATTCCAGTGGTGATAAAGTTGTTTCTCAACGTTGAATCAATGAGCAATGGTGCTTAAGGTGGTAGCTTTTATTTCTGGTTTCCTTGAAAGGGTTATTGGAGCAGTGTAGTCATTTGATGGTTAGCTATTGGTGTTTCTTTCATCTTCTACCTGCCCATAAAACTCAGATTGAACTATGGGAAAATACATTCGAATAAACTGTGCTTGTATTTGTATGTGTACTTTGTATTACGTAAGCAGTATTACGACTGTCCTGGAGAAAGGTCCAAAGTGAAATTAAATAAATTCGGAGAATGGGGAGAAAGTGTAGTTTGGAAAGTAGAGGAAGTGGTGTTAAGAGAGACAGAGAGAAAGTCTAGAGAAAGAGAGCATGTTTATGGACGTTAACTAACTTACGAGATATATCTTTGTATGCATTAGTTATAGGAGCCGTGTAGTAGTACTTGGGGTTTATACTTTGGCTGTACTTTCGGCAGGGTATGCAAGCTTTGGTTTTGGGTTTGGGTATTTCATGTTTTCTTTGGTTTTTGCTAAAAGTAAGTCACTGGCAATAGATATAAATTGTGTGCTAACCATTGATTAATGTGCCAAAACCCCAAACTTTAAAAACCCATTAAAACCCCATGAGTCGGGGTTTTTGGTTCCCTGACTTTCCGAGTTCAGTACTTATGTCATTCTTACAAAGACTAACAATAAGTGTAAAAGTTGAATGCATGTAACTTGGCTGCTGCCTTTATAAATTCCATGCTTCCTTTCTTCTCCATTGCCTGCTTTCATTCTCAGATGAGTCAGTCAATTCCAGTTGGGCTTTACCCGGAAAATAATATGGGCATGGACCTTACACTTGTATCTCCTTGAGGTGGATACCTACAAATAGTACTCTCTTACTTCATATTTACACTACCAATGTACTTTAATTTTACTACAGCCTGCTAGTTACGCTTCCTTTAGCCACTTACTTCCTCCTTTGTATGACTCATTCAAAGAAAATGACTCTACTTTATACTGGATATCTAAAGAGAATATACATGCCAGCTACAGGGTGCAGCATTCAATGTTTACCTAAACGAATGATCAAACTCTAACACTCACAATCTGCAGCAAGTGAAAGTGTTCCTGTAAAAAACTGTTCTTTTAAGATTTAAAAGTCAAAGGGTCACAATATTTTATAAAGGAATAAATATTCATTACCTGTGGATGCTTCAAAATTAATTTTCGGTGTCAATGTTGAGTTGCATTTCCTTGCATCAACCCCTTAATAATGTAGGGTCGATAAATAATTTTCAAATCTAGATTTAAAATTTATTTCCAGAGAAAATTGTTAAAGAAACCAATCTAGGTTGTTGATATTCTTTATATGAAACATGCACGGTGAACGAGTTGGAAATTCACACATTTAGATTTTTTAATAAAAAAAAAATTAAATCTAGGGAATTTTTTCTGTCTGAAGAAAAGCCCTAGGACACCTGAATTTTTTGTTTAATAAAATTTAAAGACGAATTGATGCTCAAAATGTTTATCTTTGCGGTGCTGTGAGGAGGTAGTAACCCAAATATTTTCATTGGAAGCCCTTCTAACTTTTGTCAACTCCAAAGCATTGGAATTGTAAATAGGGCACACTTCATGTGTGCATTTGCCATTTATTTTGTAAAGCTTAGGACGAGTAACTGTGCAGAGATAAGTATTCTTCTGGTATGATAGATATTGTATTCTTGAGCGGATGGTCAGCAAATAAATTCTGAGGAAATTGTTGCCATTGTTTCTTACGTTACGGTCGGGATAGATGACTCATGAAGCATGAATCATTATACTTGAAATCTTTATCGGTGATACTGTATGTAATGGACTCGTCAGATAAAGGAAAATGCTAGTCAGACGTTACTAGGTCATGGCAAGCAAAAAACCATGACGTAGACGGTACTACGAGTATTCATATAGGAATCATTAGTGGAAAATCCATGTGTGTACGCATTGCGCTCCTCGTAAAAGTGAATACAGTTTTTTACCTTTAAATGTTGCTGCACCAAATTGTCAACTTGCACAATTTATCCTTCTTTTATCCTCACCCATTCCATTGTCAAGCAGAGGCTTTTGAAATCTACATTTTATCCTTCACAAGTCTAATTTTTGAGAAAAAGGTGACATCAACAATAAGTTAACTGTATAATATGACTGCTGCGTACTAGGCCAGGTACAAATACGTCATTCTTTAATGTGGTGGAAGGACAAATGGGGATAAATTCAGTAGGGCATTGGAGGTTTTATTTAAAACGATTGTGGGGCACACGAAGTCACTTGGGGGCAGGGCGGCCGGTAGATGTGAACTGTGTGTTCATTGCATATAAATTATGTTTATATGCACGTCAGTATAAATGGCGAAAAAGATATTATTTATTTTTAGTTAGGATGTCGCAAATATATTAATGGCTTCTTTCTGTCAGTATAGAGAAATATGTGTGCGTGTATCGGAGATAGCACTACAATAGGGTATTCTCCTCGTCCCCTTCCACCAGACACAGATAGCTACATGCTCGTCGATGTACGCGCCAGATATTATTCTGCAGAGAGAGTAGGAACGGATTGAACAATAATTTCAGACCCTTGACAAATTCTCCTTCAGAAGCAAAATGATAAAAAGGGACGGCAAATGAGGAGAATGTCAAGTTGTGTTGAATCTATGGGAATGTGTAATCTTGTAGAAGATCAGCTCCGAAGTCACGTTCATCCTTTTCCTCGCCGTCCTCTCACTATCTCCTTCGCTCTCTCCTTCTCATGTCTTTTTATGGCTCACTCCATTCCATATTCTCCACAATGTGTATTTCTATTAAGTTTTTGTCACGGACGACAAACCGGAAATAGGCAGACTCTCGTTCCATGAACTCCTATTACTTCTGAATGTCCTCCAGTCCTGACCATAGCATCAAAGCATGTGAACATTTTCAAATGGTTTTCTGCTCCTTGCCAACAATAACTGTACGATTCACCACGTTAAATGATGTCGACTCCACACACATTCTCTACTGCTGCTAGTAGCATTAATTTAATGCATTATTGCAAATACTTATGCCTCAACTGTATATATAGCCAGGTCAATTAGTTGCCCCAACAAATTAGTATTCCCTTACAAATTCAATTATAATTAATGCTTTTTTAGGTTTATAATGAATTTCTTTTGAAAGAAAGCCTAACTATGTATTACCTTTTACAATTTGCTTGCAGCCAAAAGTATGTACTACTTAAGTAAGTCAAACGAATGTAAAGTCAAAGCCAGTGGAGAGAGCATCTTTTTCCTATTCATTCTTTGCTGAGTAAAATTGACCCTGGATCCATCTTGTAAATATTTATCCTTTAAACGTCAGAATGCTGGTTGGATGAGTAAAAGACTGAATGCGTTACAGTGTGTGCTCTATTAGGAGAATTTTTTAACATTTGTAAATACAGACAAGGACAGAGAAAGAGGTTGGGGAAGCTAGTGAAGCAGATAAAAATGGAAAGCAGTGGCCGGGAATATAAAAAAACAGTCAAGATGTATACGTTAAAAAGGGCACACAAAGATATGAAAAGAAAAGGCGAGAGAGAACGTCCGAAGGTTTTACTATCTTATCCATCGTCCTTCAACGATCTCTTCTCCTCATTCACTTTTCTTTTGCACGGATTTCTTTTTTCCTTCGCTATTTGTAGTAATCGTAGGCTTCCCTTTCACTGTAGCAATTTCTTTCATTTCGTCTTGCCAGAGATCATGAAGATATGTGTGCAAGTTTCCTCCGTTGTGGCTACACTTGCTTAAAGATATTTTGCTGAGAGTAAAGGATTTGAATGGAGAAAGGCTGACTGTAAGAGAAAATGATTTATACATGTAAAAGGTATGCATGTTGTACCGACGTAAGTTTAATTATGAGTGTATCCATAATACTCATCCTTTATACTGTTCAGGGTAGACAGCCAGACTAGTACGTACTTTTAAGTATATTGTCTGGCAATGAACAGTAGTTTCACTCATCACGCTGCAACAGTAATACATGTGTACATAGCCACTTCACGTAGAGTAGATATCTTGACAGCTAGTGTATGTATAAAGGGCCCACGCTAGTGAGCACTAAATTTAAAGTGTACAGCACAGTGTAGTGGAATGAGCCTGTAGAAGGTAAATTGTGGCCAGATATTAACGTTCTGAAGAATACATGCATATACAGATATTATACGAGTACACGAGGCAGCACTGTACAAGTATATACATATATCTAGTTACCTTCTAGCGACATGTCGGCGTCCCCGGCTGCGACGCGGCTGGTGGCTCTGCCAGCTTGACTAGAAGTTCAACAACCAATTGGCCAATGCCAAATGAGGTACAGATACAACGCCAGAAGTGCAACACAAATGTTCATAAATGTTTATCTTATTTGAAAGCATTATATTATGACTCGGAAATTGCGTTCTAAATTCATAGTAGAAATTACAATGCAATATTCTTTCACTAAATAAAGGTTGCTATCATTGCTTTTCGCATTGTTACCCCTGGACGGACAATGACTACAAGAGCCATGTTCATTTGTTCCACCATTTTCAAAGTAACATTTAATTTCAACTGAGGTGACCTACTTGATTCTAGAATCTCTTTTTAGTCATCGTATTATCGTCGTAGTCATCCCAAGTGCCATTACATTTGACAAGTTTTTTAGAAAATGTTAATGTCACGATAAAATTCCTCGTGATACGAGTTATGAAACATTTACAGATATTGCTAAGTTGTAAGTTTAAGTCTGTATGTAATTGTAAAACAAGAATGTGTAGTTGTAGAAATAACGGCATTCCCCATGGAACCAAGTGTCAATCTGGAAATAAATTTGAAAATGTAGTATAGTAACAATCTAAACTTACAGATTATTTTTAAATGCAAAAAATTATGTTAAATTACATAATGACTACCTGGATAAATAAAATGTATGCTTGTAATCGTACAGATTACTGACAAGCAATAGGAATGGTTTGTAAACCTTGGATGATTGTGTTGCACTTTTAGCGTTTCATCTGTACCTCACTCGGTCTAGGACAATTGCTTGTCGCACTTCCAGGCAGGCTGGTAGCGCTACCAGCGGCGTCGCAGCCGGAGACGCTGACATATAGGTGCACTAAACAGAAGGTAGTGAAATGAAGGAGGTAGTATCGTATGCACTGTCGGTGTGATTACTAGGGACTGTGATCTAGTAAATCCCTTCGGACATGTCTAATGCTGGAGTTTTGTTTCTAAGACGAAGGAGAAACTGCCGCGTAGATGGAAAAATTAGCATTCCTCTATTTCCCACTGTCAGTTGCACAGCACTCCTGCTGCTATTGTGTGGTATGCTCCCTACAGCCTCCGCACTCTCTTATTCATCTCTTATGTGTCCATGTGCATGCATAATCAAATAAGGTAATGTAAAAAATTGCAGCCACCACTATATGCTTACTATGTAGACCGTTCCTACTTAGAACTTAACTGGCTGTGCGAGCTGCCACTGGAGCCATGTATTTTATGTAGAAATTTACTTTGAAAATATTCATTAGAGGTGTTATATAAGTAGGACGCTGTAGCTTTTAGTACAACTGTAAAAGCATGACGTTCTGTCCGTATTCCTATTACACAACTTAGTAAGTTGGCTTTACGTAACTTGACACATAGGAAAGGCAAACAGGCAGGCAGGCAGGCAGGCAGAGAGAGAAAGGAGCCTGCAGCCGCCTTTTCCTACATTGAAACTTAATTTTACACAGTATTTTCGCATCTATGCACTTTTGTCTTGTGTAAAGTACGTATATAATAACAAGTACCCAAAGTAAAGTGTGTGCCTAGTCGTAATAGTAAAATAGTGACGTCTAACGGCGTCGTGGCCACATTCCTCTCTATTCGTTCAGAAAGTGTCTTTATAAAGTTTGAAAATAAATATGTAGGACTACATCTGCACCCCATCACATAGCATTACATATCATAAGAGCACGAAATATTCACTCTGGAAGAACTGAAACTTTGTTTTACGTTTACTTAAAGATTGCATATTATGTGGTGTGATGTGGACGTTTGTATTTCAAACTGCTCACCTCAACTCTCCCATCTCTCTCTGCTTGTTTCCCTCTGCCATTGGTACATAAGCCGAAAGTGTTCAAACTTTTAAAAGGATAACTTTCAAGACAAGTATCTCAAAAAACGGAACAAGTTTTGAAAAGAAATTCTCTGTATATATGAGCATAAAAAGATTATTATGAAAGGAGGCGATTCTCACTTTGTTTTGACTCGAAGGGGGATTCCCTGTGGACCGGAGTTAGACTTGAGGAGACTGTACTAATTCAACTTAAGTTAACTCTATTCAACATCAGCACGCGAATTCCGTTGACTTGACTTTCCCTAAATATGGAGCCATATACAGAACCAAGTACAGTAATAGTACTAGCATCAGGCTAACTTTACAGTGCAGTCGTGTTACTACATAAACCTGTTTTTTATAGGAAACTCTGCGTCGTCCTTTCTAAAGTTCTACACTTGGGCTTTTGTTTTGTTGCGCTTTGTTTCTATTGATTTTGAGCAGAACTTGTATACACCAGCGTAATCATTAGCTCTCAGTGCACAGCCATCCTTGTATCATCTTCAGTTCATCGCTCGTGTACATGACTGCACTAGATAAAACCGAACAATACACTACTGCTGGCCGTTACCCTGTTTATATCTACTGGTTGTCAGTCACTGCGAGTTACTGAAACACTGCCTCCCATGTTTTCATCTTCTTACAGCCACGGCAGGGTTTGGGCTGGGGTTTTCACCCAAAAATTATAAGCTCAATGGGCTTGGGGGTTTTCCTATCTACTGCAGGATACACAAATACAGCGTATTTTAGCGTACAATATTATATTTTGCGTAACAATAACAATACTGTTTCCGTCATTATAGTGGTAGCTTATCACATTTTTTTAGTACAGCTTTGCAACAATTAGATGTAAAAACAGATTTCATTCTTACACTCAATATTCCTTTTGTTTTCTAATAAATGGATATATGTAATAATATGTAGGTACACAACACACAAACACAATACCAATGGATCTTACAAAATGTAATGGCACATGAATACGCCAATAAGAAAATTCGTAAATCTAATTTTCGATGCTAACTTGGAATTAGATATTATTTACATAATATGGCTTCAATATACACTTTTGTATTAGGAAAAACTCGAAACCCCATGGGTCTGGGCTTTTTCCATTTCCATCCCTGTCTTCTTATTATGTTTCTCAAGCGTGACAGTAATCGTACAAATAGTTCATGGTCTTTAGGTTTTTCACTCAAACAACAAAATTACGCCCAGTTAAATAATGATAACAGGGTACAATGCATTTGAAGCTAGAAATACATAATTCGGCAGAAAGCACAAGTGGATTATTGTTTGTAGTATTAAAGTGCCAAATTCATAACTCCTTACCTTCCCCTTTCATTCAATTCTCAGTCCAGATTGTTGTGTATAATGTGGATGTGCTCTATGTTTGTTGTTCCATTTTTACTCAAGGTAGAACATTAGAACGGTAAAGATGAGGGAGCTTTGCAAACAATCGTGGTTTATGAACCACGTTTTATTAAAGCAAACTCGCTGATTTTATTGTACTATTCACAGAAAAAATTTAAATTTAACATAGACAATATAAGAAACGCAATTGCTTACAGCAAAACTGTTATTTTATTTAGCACACAGATAAAACTTACAATTAGATGTAATCCCACTGAATACACTTTTGCTTTATAAATTATTTGTTAACTATGGTGTCATAAAATAATTAAATTTTTGTTACTGCTGTGTTTCAGATTCTATCTTTCGTACATAGCATAGGGAAGAGAAAAATTAATTTGTCACGTATGAATTATTGAACAATATTTTTGAATAGCGACAAGCGATTTATCCGATATTTTTAGCTGGTTGTAAAAGCTTAAGAGTTAAAAGAGTTTGTTTTCTCTTAAAACGACGTCATAACGAATTTATTTGACATAGAACGTATATTTTTAAATAGCTATTATTTAATTTATACTAGAAAAGATATGTTAACAGTGGAAACCTTCAGGTGTAAAAAAGTGATAGTGAAAAAAATGTGTTTCGTAAAATGCCAAATGCCGACCAGTGATTTTTGTCAAGAATAAAATTTTGTGAACGAGGCTTCTGCCAAGAAGTTCTTGAACTTTCATGCAGAACCCGGCTCTATAGCGCATTTAAGTAAATATATGATGGCTTTTATATCAATTGGAATATTCTACAGTGAAAAGTATAGTGAAGGCAATATAGAAGAATGCCTACCTAGGCAGAAAGTTACTAGGAAGGAAAGTTACTAGGAAGGAAAGACAAAGAATAGAAAATGTGGTTTGCCTTTCAAGAGTTTTCCTATGAGATTCGCTTCAAACTGTCTGACATTCGATGGATAAAGGGCAAAACGAAGGCTAAATTCACGATTCAGAAAAACCGGCTGGCTCAGTCCAACGAAATACACGATAGAGCCTTAGACTGTCAGTTGTACGCTTACTTTCTCCCGTATGTACTTATAGTCTATTGAGGAGCAGTAATCTATCCAGCAAGAGAGAGAGATAAATGTCTCTCCTCTCTATAACCATGAGACTGGTTAAACTCTGAGCCAGATATATGATTTTTACGAGTTATATACTTTCTACATTATTCTACTACCACCAAAGAAAATGGGAGCAACCTTAGCGCCTATAATGTCTGCACATACAATACGAAGGGAAGATCCCCTACTAACCACCATTTCCATTCAGTCAGTTTGGTTTGCTTGTCTCTCTGTGTTATCCACGTAATATGTACATTCACATTGTCTGTATTCGATGTGAAGGTGAGTACAAATGATTTCTACAACGTACAGCTTCCTACGTTTATTCTTTACCATTCAGTGTTGTTTGTGCATTTGGCCATGCTCTGTTTGCCGTTTGTTCTGCTGCTCTTATAATAGTAGAGTGCCGCACACGAACTAATATCTATAGATACATCATCATGACTCAATGACTACACAATTTTCCTACATAACAGGGTTTCCAATAATAAAACTTGACCTATTCATTGTTTGCCCCATGTGGAAACGCAGTCCAATTTATTTTTGTGCCCTCATTTGAAGAAATGCATGTTCTTACACTTTAAATTTAATATTTTTGATTCCAACATTTGAATGTTACACGTTGTCATTTGTTATTATTATTTATTAAAAGTCAACACCCCCTAGGGGTCATTACATTGACAGTACAGTGTATAAGAGAGATTACAATGAGCTCGTGGGGAAAACCCTCGGAAGCCCGGAGAAAACCCCTAGATGTTATGTGATATTCGAAATTTCGAACGTAGTGAATTACAATTTAGAATAGCATAGTTCATCTAATAAAGTTATCGATACAGGAGTAAATAATAACATAAATTAGTAGGGGGAAGATACGTGAGGAGTTGCATTGCAAGCAAATACTTTTTTTAGTTTAAGCTTGAAGAATAAGAATTTGTCAAATTTTATAGAGCGCTTCTGTGGGGAGGTACACCAAAGTAAGAGCAACGGTGGGAGGAAGAGGAGTCCATATATTTGGAATAGTAGTCAGCTGATACGAAGGGAGGATCTACGTTAGGGTTCTA
>JABASC010000145.1:0-61895 GCA_019776185.1 Plutomurus gul
CAGAGGGGGGGGGGGGGCACTTTTGACACGATGCTATTCGATACTTAATATAAATTTATATAGATGCTTGTAAATTCGCTTTAAAAAACATTTCAATTTTACGTACACCTATTTTATAGGCTTTTGCCGAAAATTTCTTTGCCCTGGGCTAATTATTGATTAGCGGAACAGTATAAACCTCTACACATTCGTAGTTTTGAAAAAATTCCCCCTACGACTAATTCAAAAAAAATGCTTTTAAAAAATTTCCCCCAAATTTACAGAAACCCTGAGTAAATATTTAACAGAACTAGAAGAAATGAAGATAGGTTCCATTAATCCACAAAAATCAATATAGCAAACTTGTATGTTGTGCATAGTTTTAATCTATTTCTAAATTTAGGACTAACATTGCTATATTGTCTTGCAGCTATTTCATTACAAACGTTACATTTCCATTACAAGCCACCTATTTAATGATAAACTGCAAGCACCCGTCTCTTTTCTGCTGATATGCAAGACTTAAAGGTGTATTCCCATTAGACATAAAATATTATTCGGTAATTTCAACCTATTTCATTCTTTTGTAAGTAGCAGTTCAATGCGATAAAATCAAATTAGAGTCACACATTATTTACAACGGCGTTTCCTCATTTTCCTGTAGAAATTGTGATGCTTACTTCCACAATTGCACAGCGTAAGTACGAGGGCAACGATGTTTACACAAGGAGAGAAAATCAATTGGTGGCAACTATCGACGAATCATTTTGCATTAATACATATGAGTTAAGACTAAAGAGTAATTTTCTGTCAGTGTCAAACCTCAAGTTGTTTATGTCAAATGTTGGCATCTATTGCGTACAACGCATTTCCATAAAAGGTAGATACCAATATAATTTCTACAGTTTAAGTGCACAACCGCTAATAATCCTATAGACAATTTTTAAATTCAGTAATTCCACCTGCAGCAAAGCTTCCTCCTATGTTTTGGAATGCATATGGAAGTAACATATGGTCGTTAGTTATAAGTGCAATTTGTCCTACCAACCTTCTATCCACAATGGGTTCAAAGTTCAAGGTTATCATCCTAAATAGGTATAATATGTGGAATTTGTCAAACGTGTACCCGATACACACACAACTGCCTCCCTATTTTGAGGAATAGCCATAAACAGACACGGGGTATTAAAGAAGATTAGTTGAAAATTTTTAATCGACATTTTAGGAAGGAGGAGCTAATTTAACGTGTGTAAAACCTTTGCCTACTTAGGCCCTACCTCTGGCTTACGCCACTTCATTTCAGTTCAGGTTTCACTTATTAAAAACCGTAAAAATTAAATTTATGCACGGTAGCGTATAATTTTTCCTGCTATAAATATAATATAAAAGTGCTATAACCGATTATGCGATATTTCAGAGCCACAACGATTAGTCCATCAATAATGTACACAATTTGGCAGTAGTTAATATTTTCTGAATGTCGTCGCGGTTACTTGTTTTGAATTGGTGATTTCCTTTGGGCTCAGCGTCACTACTCATTTCAGTACAGAATATCTGTAAGAGAAGAAACACGTCATCGTTGATGCAATCATCAGAAAAGGAGTGCTATTTACTGCCAAATGCATTGATGGCTATTAAAAACTTATGAATGTAAAGCAATCAAACTAACTTCATTGTGTTGCCGCCATTTTTAGCGCTGTATTTCTCACTTGACTCTCTTCGATCTTTTTCTAAGCCAAATATTTGACTTTGAACACGTAAAGAGAATGACGAAAGGCAACGACTGGGAGCGATGCAAGGACACACAGCACATTATTCACAGAAATTAATTCAATATGTACATCGAGCGAAGCTAAAAAAAACTGCTCGACATAAGATCTAATCCGAGTGATACACAGGAGCGAATTGTGGGGGGCGGGCAGGGGATACTTCCTCTCCAATTTTGGCTGGGCCCCTACCAAATTTCTATTCTAGTTACGCTACTGACCATGCTTCCATCTGTGGAATAAACTAATGATTCTATTCTAGTAACGGGTGCCCCAGTTAAAGAAAAGTTCAGGGGCTTTTTGAGAATTAATTTAGACAGAATCCCCCCCCAAATCCTGAAATGTAGGGTCTTGTCATACTGTATGTAATAATATCGTAAGGTTTAGAGGAGCGACCGAATTTAAATTGATTTTAATTGAGAAAATAATTAAATGGGGACGATCGAGTGCTCATTCACACACATTGAAACCGCGGGAAACCCGAACTGTATGACTACTCCAAAGGACTAATTAATGTAGATTCTCGTTTTCCATCGCTTCGGATGAAATATAGATGTGTGTGCACTAGTTTAACCCCTAAATCCCATTTCCCGGATCGTTTTTATTATTCATAGACAGACAGAGCCCACGGTGGTTGCAAACCGAGTATAGTAGACATTGTGACGACTGACTGTGCTCACTTCTGTTAGACGTCTTATAGAGAGGAAGAGGTGTGTTCCGTGGTCCGTCCTCTTCACCCTTCTCCACTATTTACATAACATTAACTTTTGTATAGATGCACAGAGGTTAGAATTAGTCTAGCAGCAGGATAGGCACGCCATATGGGAGTTCATGTAAAAAGATCTCTTAGGGTCTAATGTAAAGGGCGGGCGGGCGAAGGATAGCACACAATCGAATACTTACTATTATTATTGTAATGGCCGTGAGTGATTGCATTGCATGATTGTAATTATGTGACAGTTTGAGTGCTTGACTCTCTCGCAGCAACTTAACTTACAGCACACAAAGCTCTTTCTTGTGCAGCACAAAAGCACAGAATCGAAACAGGAATGACAAAAATAAATATGCTACTACGGAGACTCGTCTAACGAGTAAAAGAAAACGACGAGCTGCAAATACATGATTATACATCATTTTTATTTGCCAGTCGCTCTTCTGGAATAATTTTATTTATGAGGAAAACTTTTTGGCCCGGCGAACGGGAAAAAATCAAACGATTGAAAGCGAAACAAAGAAACAAGAAAAAGAAAGAAGAAGAAGAAGAAGACCTTGAGAATGGAGAGCCTTCCGGAGATCATCCCTCCGCCTCCGTTCATCCGTGCAACCAATTGCCAATTATAATAATCCAAAAACTTCCCGACACAGAATTCCCCCCTCAAGGAAAACCACGAAAAATGTCCTTCTCATAAAACTGCTATTAAATAGTGTCATCGGCATGGAGTGCCACTTGATCAGCCAAAAAACTATATTATAACCATCTACTATACAACATGTAATGTAATAGAATGTAAACAGAGAATGAGTGTATTAAAAGGTAGTAGATGAGAGAAAGTGTCAATATTGGAGAGAGAGAGTGAGTGAGATAGAGAGCATTGCATTAGAAAGCATAATTTTCGCGTGAGACAAAAAGAACACGTGTTCTTTCACGGAATCACAATGCGTGATCTTTCATACTGCAGGCTGTTTTGTCTCTCCTGTCGTTTTCCGCGTGAAATCCACATGCACGATAAGACATGGGCTAGAAAAATTCCATCTAATTAGAATATTGCTTGCAAGAAAGCCTAAGCATAAAGTGGAACAATGGAATTTCGTTGAACAGCAGCAGTTAGAGTCGTCGCCCCCTTTTCCGCCATCAACCATAATTTTTTCTCTCCTTACATGTCTACATATGCACATGTGCTACTTTACATATGTATATACATAATATTATCATCTTGCTACTCAAATACTCTTACGCCAAATTTACCAGTCTTCTAATATTCATATCCGTACTTTCACCAAAAACCAAATAATTTCGCTGCATATTACTGCTCCTGTACATTTACAGTGGGAGAAAGCATGCAGACAGCATAGCAAGTATAAGATACACAGCAAAATGGGAAGAAGAAGAATAGAGTGCTATTGTAAACGAAAGTGTAACTAAAAGTACGTAAATCCTAATATGAAAAGTTGGCCAGTTGTCCAAAAGAAGAAGCTGAACAAGTGAAATCGAAAAGGATACGATGTGTGTATCTGTGTAGCAATAGTAGACGGGAGACTTGTGCTGGGCTGCTGCTGGACGTGGGGGCAGACGCTGTAATAGCCACCGAGCGTTTACAGAAAAGCATTCGCCTTGGCTCCTCAAAAGTTTCCACTCTAAAAAGGCCAATGTGCAAAAGATAGTATATGTAATAAGCAGATAAGATGCAAATACATTCACGACTCTTCCAAAGTAGTTACAGATACGTTGGCTCTGTGCTACACGACTGCTAATGCTTCTCTGCCATCTCATGTAACTCGGTTGGTGGTGGGCCGTCCCAACTACAAATCGACTGTAGAAAATGGCAGACGACAAAGGCAGCCCGAATACATTTAACTAGTTAAATTGCTAAGTAATCATATCTGTGCACTGTGTGCATGCATTTTGCATGTACGTGTGCGAAGTTGGAAAAATGTGGCCGTGTGCTCTCTCGCCTTTCCACTAAGTAAGTAACTTTGTGGATTCATGGGGAAAGTATAATTTGCGGTGCACAGGACATTGCACAAAGACACAGAAACCGAGAGACAGAGAGAGAGTCTCCGAGTAAAAGTAGACAGCAGGAGTTTTTAGGTAAGCAGACGTAGTAAAACTATGAAATGTCTCTTTCTCACTGCTTCCTTCTTATCTACACCAATATTATTTATTCGTATAGATTTAGCCATGGTTCACTGCTTGCATCATGTCTGGTAGTGGGTACACCGTGAGCAAAGATTGCTATTACTATGGCCGGTGCGGTGATTGTGGGATGACCCTGTCTTATAGTACATAGAACACATATATGTGTATATAGTAGTGCAATATCATATAAACTAGTAGTATTCTATGTAAAAGTCGTCCCTTACTAATTCCGTATGTTTGTGTGTGTGATGTCATGTGTCGGCTTGTCGTTCACATTGTGCCGGCACTAAATCCAACTTGAGCCACAATATGGTCTCATCGTCCACTCTCTCGTCCATCCAATGACGACGACGTTAAACGGAACCGGACTAGTCAGTCCGCTGGTGAACTTTCACTCTGTGTACTGTACAGCATTGGAGTATCTGTAGGTACTGAATGTGTAGACTTCTCGACGACTGTCTCTCTCTCTCTCTCTATTTTCTACAATATCCATTATATGTAAAAGGGAAATGGAGAAAAGATACTACATTTGAATGTATACATATTATTATGTGAGTAAGTAGGGCTGACTGCTCGCAAAGATATCGTAGAGATGGTTTTTGCAGAGAAAAGCGAAAGATAGTGGAAAGAATGGAAACGAGAGTCATTCCAGTAAAATCAGACGTTTATGATTTGAATGTGGACTACTGCTGCTACTACATTCATTGGATGCGATACGGTTACTCTGTATAGATGCACGTATGTAGATGAAAGTGGAAATCAGCGGACGAGAAACATTGAACAACAGAAAGTTGCTGCAGATCCACGACAACGACCACGACGGTCTTGTTCTCTCTCCGTGGATTATGACAGGATGCACTTGTGCTCATAGAGATACTACACATGCAACTGCTCTCTCTCTCTCTCTCCCTCAGTGTGTGTGTGTAAGTACATATTTGCAGAGAGAGCACAGATGGAAACGATATGAGAGGAGAGAGTACAGAGAAAGCGGCGGCGGCGGTGGTTGTAGCTCTCCGACACTATTTACGTCGCATGGCATGACAAATAACTAGCGTACACCAGAGATGAGCACCAGGACAAGCCAATACGACAAGACAACTGAAGTGAGCCGAATAAAAAGTTTTCCTTTTCCCAATTACAAGAATCATATGCATATGGGAATATCCTGTTGGATGGGGCACACGGAGATTCTCCTCGTTATATGCAATGTCCTATTTATGACTGAATTCACGGGGGGAGGTGGTGGTTGTGCTGTGACGAGGATGAGTGCGGGGGAGGTGAGACCCGAAGCCATGGGACACCGTCATCGCATTTGGGTCTCATAAAATCTGTACACGAACAAGCTGGCAGAGCAGGAGAAAGTACGGTAATAGAGTGGAGAGAGTCGTCAGCAGATCCTTTCTCTTGCTCTCTCTCCGTCTAATAATAATTACATGCGCGGCAGCCGTGTAAAAGTCCATTTAGTGAATACATGGATGAGATGGTGGGTCTTGGTGTTCTCAGAGCGAGAGAGACAATCTAGTGGAAATGGGGATTTGATTGCAATAATGCTTGTTTCAACAAGGCGGGTTCCCCTGGCCACTAGTCCCGCCCGATCACTTCTAACCTTTCCTTCTGCCGATTTTCTATAAAGAGGGTCACTCTGGCCGCAACAAGTCCACAACGGACTGAAGACGGGACATACACGCACACACGTCAACACACACGGAATCCTAGTCTGGACGATTAAACATTGGAGACTGTCTGGTGAATCTACAGCCCTCCCGCAGACACACACACACAGCTCACTCACTTACTAACCGAATAGAAGTAGCAGCGTCGATCTCCCTTCTCTGTTACACAGAAACCCAACAGTCAGTCACAGAGACCAGGAATAAGTAGTGCAGATATTCAGCCAAAGGTCCTCACTCGAAACTCGAACATTTCACTTTGACTCTGTGTCTGCTTTCTTTCTGTGTCTCACTTTCTCCGTTTCCGTGGTCTCATCCCATTCACTGGCACTCTGTCGAAACCCACCACTTCACATTTCACGAGCGAAGAAGACGCACGAATCTTCTTCAAGGCCCGAACACATCCCTCCGTCATCTCATTTCATCAGTTCAAAGGCCAACACGCTGCAAAAGCCAAAAAGGACGACAGGGACAGCAGAAGCAGCCGGGGAAAAACAATCGAGGGAGAAAGCTCGCGGCCATTCGTACAGACATTCATATACAGAAACAGACAAGAAGCTGAAGCATTTAACTATCACTAATTGTAAGTCAAAAGCGCCGCTTGCACACAAATACAACTCTGTCGCAATTCTCAGTCGGAAATAGAAAGCTTAAACTGTCTCTGTCTCTCTCTTTCTCTCTGTAAAAGTACTTACACATTCATATATAGGCTTTCTGCTGGTCTGAAACAGAAACTAGGATCCTCTCGTCTGCAAAGCGGGGAAACCTGAGAGTGCACCGTAGAAGAAGAAGAAGAAGTAGTAAAGAATAACAGAGCTGCAGCAGGACAAGTGTCTGGACCCCAGTAGATCACTCAGACCACTCAGCACAGTCTTATTCTGTGCAAGGACGAGACTCGGACACCGCACACATAAACACACGGAGGCAATCAATCTCCACTTACTGTGGACACGGCCAATCGCCACAAAATCTCTTTGTAAGTAGTCACTTGACTTTTTTCTCATTTTATCCCACCATTCGCTTTGTTGATGTGAATGTGTGTGTGGCCCCTCTAATCATTAGCAGGTCTTTGTATTTATTCTTACAATTAGTGGTGGAGTAGTGGTTGTCTGTGTGTGTGCTGGCCAAATGCCACTAGAGAAATACAGAGAGAAAGCGAGAGAAAGCTATATTATGACCACTAATTCCGCCTACTCCATTCTTTTCTCCTTTCCACTCTATTTTTATATATACTGTTTGTACTATCAATATAAATATAGGGTATTGCATTGTTTTTGTTTCGACGAGCCGGATCTTGGTGGCATTGTGTGTGGGTGGGCTTTCACTTGAATTGTTCCACTAACAGGAACAACAAACGTTATTTTCCGCACGACCATAATTGATATGATAATTGAGAGGTTAGCAATAAGCAAACAAACGTTTAGAGACAGAAAGACAGAGAAGGAAAGACACATTACATGGCTCAAGGTATTATTTGCGTTGTTGCTCCAATGACTTGATAAAATGTGTCTTATGGATAAATGTGTGGAGCATACGGCCGTTCGTTTAAACTAAACACGACATGCAAATACTATCTGTTACAATTTATGGCAACTGATGTGTACTGATTATTTATTAAGTACTTTTCCTTCTTTTGTTTGCAATTCCTTTCCTCTAGAGAAAAAGTTTTTTTCTCGTGTTCAGAATTTTTTTCCCTATTATTTAAGGGAATGTATTTTTCCTCCGGTAAGCGACTGTTTGCCCAATTGTCATTATTAGAGAGGTAGACCGCACACACACAATGGCTACATATTAGACAGGTACGGCTGGTGCATGTGTCCTGTGGGTGCTGTTGCTAATAACGTTTCCTTTCCATTCCGTTTCACTTTAGTAATCATATCAAAGTGCACTCGAGCACAACAATTCCAGTTGTTCTTCGTGGTAGAGCTGGCTCTGTGGAAACTTTTGCACCGTTCCTCTGCTGATGCTGATCACAAACCATTATAATTTTTCCTAGCCGCATTCTTATATAAAGCCATTATATGGGTGAAAAAACAATCTAAAGTTGTGAGACAGCTTTATCATTGAGCTACTACACACATAGTTACAATTAGTTGTACTTCAGGAAGCATTGGTTGCTGACGGGCGCTATGAGTAGTCGGCTATCGAGAAAAACAAACCACTTGAATAAAAATCAGTAATCCCACGATTACGCACAGAAAAAACCATTCCCCCAGCAAAACATCTCGAATTTTATTTCGCGCATTTTGCAAAAAATGATATGTCAGAAAAAAAAACACGTTTTGTGCAATAATTCTTGAAATTTTGAATATTAAATTTCTCTAGGTGAGACATGAACATTTGAATATTTATATAGCGTCGATTTTAATTAAATTCCTCTTGCGAAATACAAGAAGTAGACTGGAGACATTCGACATGGGGTAAAAGTGACAAAACAGACATGATATAATAAAAAGTAATATGTAGTAGGGACTGTTGAGTAGGATGGGGCAAAAAAAAGTTGAAAAGTCTGATTGAAGAAATGATTTATGAGTGAGCAGCTCAAAAGAATTGACAAGGCCATAGCACAGAATGCATTGTCTCCTGTGTCTTGGAAAAACAAGCGTGTGCCATTGCTCTGAGCAATTCTTTATATTGCTATTTTTCCAGGACGACTCACGTGAATCTGCATAAATCCTTTACATAGCAGAAATTGTCGTCGTAGCCATCATATGACTGACTGCATAGAATGGAATGACGACGAAACTCATTCAGTGCTGTCACTATGTGCCGGCCTGTCATTCCTCATGGAATGTGTTTCTGTGTATCCTATTCAAATAAGTGAGCACAGTGGGGGAATAACTGCAAATGCATTGTTCCGTGTCACGAACCAAAAGTATTCTTTTTTCGGCTAGGTTAACAATTCTCACAGTAATATGCTAATTGCAGTCATTACATATGGATATTTTGTTTTGTAGTGGCCATTTGCTATATCTTAACAAGGCATCATCACACATTCACATTACCCGTCCAATTAGTTCCCAGTCCTTTCCATTTATATGCCCCTGCACACACACACACACATTTAACTGACTGAGTGAATGTTTTCTCTATTTGATTGCATTAACCGTCGTCGTGAGCCCATAACTTTCTTTCCACGTTAGATTGCTTATATTGTCAGACGATAATATATGCGGCCGGCAGTCTGCCGTATTAATGCACGTTCACGGAATTTTCCTTTTTGCGCTGTGCACACGGATTCCTACTAATTGCCACATCATTTCTATTATTTAGATTGTCACGTCTTTCTTCGCTTCGGTCGCCCTACACGAATGTACACTTGTCATTTTTGTGCACTCTCTTTCTCCCTGTATATATATAAGTGAGTTGTTCAATTGCCATTCTGCCATTCAGTCAGCCAGAGTCCCATAGCATTTAACCAGCTATAATTACATAGTATTGAGTGCTCACAGAAGCAGCTACAGGCCCACGTCATTCCCTATCTTTTTCTGAGTGTTTATTGTTTTTGAGAGCGAGTGTGTGCAAGTCCTCGTCTACCATTCGTGATAACGGTCAGTCTTAACTTGCCCTCGTTCGTTTGGTGAACGGTATTCGGTAAATAGTACGATGGCCGTACCGATAACAGTTTACATCTAATTGTAAGTAACTGCTAATAATAAATTAAGTAGTAGTCCGTTTTAATTCACTTTCTCTTTTATCCAAAGAATCAGGTCAGGTCAGCGTTGATAAAAATCTGCAGTTTATTGAAAGGAATTTCTTTAAAGAAAAATTGCGGTTGTTGCTCAATGAGGAAAAAAGATTTATTTGAATAGAAGTTGGATGAAGCAATTTTTTTGGGAAATTCCTTTTTTTTCTCGATGTCTTCATTTTGACAGTCTTTTTCTTCTATTTCTTAAGAAATGTGCGTCATTCTGAGTGTGAGCTTTATTCGAAAAATTGAACACGTGTAAGCACAGAGCGGAGGTTATTGGTGACCAACAACGTTGAATTGTGAATGGAAAGTTCCATCAATCATTCACTGTTATTAGAGTGACACCCTTGATATTGCGATATTGTGTGTAAAAAGCCGTTCTGTATGAAAGAGGAAGATGATCATTAATAATACATAATAAGCGTCTTGACCCCAGGTTAGGAAATTTCATGTATCTGACAATGACAAGGCTTCAAGCCCGCCTTGTTCATGTCTAGATAGTCTCTCCCCTTTCTCCGTGCACATTTAATGGAGATGACTTAATTTTTCCTCTTCATTTCTAATTCTTCGTTAAATGAATAATGTTCTAGACACGAAGGAAGCTGGTGACTCATTCTTCCCTGCAGCCTTTAACAAGTAAAAAAAAAATCCCAAAATTGCAACGTGAAAATACGAGATCGAGGGAAAATATTTTTTTCTAGCACACACTAATAAGTAGATCCGTGCTTAAAGTATCTAATCGCTAAGGAAGGAAGGAAGGGAGGCTGTCATACATTTAACGTATCACACAGATAGAGAGAACAGCAACTGACGGCCAGAGACTTGTTCGTTTACACCGCACTTGAATCTATCAATCAAAAGTAAGAATACGATTCAGAATCCTTTTGCATTTCATTTATAATTAATTGCTAAATATAGTGATCAATCACTTGAACGCATTGATTGTGAGAATGAATGGAGAACTGTATCGATTCACTCGCATTTAGTAAGCAGTACGTTCATTCTCAGTACACTTTCTAAACTGTGGTATTTTTCTATTTAAAAAAAAGCGCAGAACTCATCAAACAAATCAGAATGAATTACTTGAGTCCATGGCTGTTGCTCCTTCTGTCCTCTGGAATGTTGTTCGTCCTTGTTGCCGCACAGGAGGTCACAAATGCAGAAAGTGAAGACTATGTCAGCAAACGGGGATGGAAAGATGTGGGAGCGTCTTGGGGGAAACGCGGCTGGAAAGATATGCAGGTCAGTGGTCAATCCTCTCTTACACTTTTCTACTAATTACCCCGGTTGACGAAATTATCGTATGACCCCACAGAAGGGGTTTTCTACTGACGGAGAGGGAAAATATTGTGCAATTAGAGATTTTTTGCTCTTTTAAGTGTGCAGCCAGTGAACATTAGTCGATATATACTTTATTATCCACAAATTACCCTGTGCATTAACTCTCTCACATGCAAGCTACTAGAATATAAATGCATATACAGATATACGGGGTTCATAATTTCTAGACAATTCATCCGACGGTCTTAATGGTCGTATAAACTTTATAAGCAATGTAGACCTCTGGTAACAATTACTCTCGTGCAAAATTCGTTCGTGTAGATGCAAGTTGTGTAAAATGGTGAAATTGGGCTGACGAGAAAGCAGGATATTTAATATTTTCTAAGTTGTCAGCGTACGTTTGAAAATGTAATCACTCTTCTACAATTTTCACCATCATCCATATTTTATCGTTAATTTGCGGTTGTCAATGGGAGTATTCCTGTTGGAAAATTTATGATGCAGGCGCCAATGTTTTTGCAGCAGTCTACATGAATTGTGTAAGCTGTGCTTGTAAGTAACTGCATGTTTAAATAGTGTATAAGGGTGATGCAGCAGCAGTCATTCAGCTACGTCGTGTGTTTGCCTGTGCGACAGAATTTCGCTTAATTGAATTGGCCTTTCAAAGACGAGGGGGGGTAAGAGGGGGAGAGATTTGGGCAATTGTCTCGATAAGCATTCGCAGTAGTAGTTAGATTAGCATTTGGGATTATGAGCAGCAGAGGAATGGATGAATTCAACAGTTAGAGACTTGCAGGCATTGATCACAGCATTATATTTTCCCACACACTGGGAGAGGAGGAGGACAGTGTGACGAGTCAGCATTTAACAAAAGGAAAGAATCTTGTTGAGCCAGGGCTCTTCTCACAGGCTCGTATAATAATAACAGTGAGTGTTATGTGTGCGGTTATGTACTATTAGCGGAGAACATTGAGTTGGGGCTGCACACGGAGATAAATGGAAAGTGGTGATACCTGAAGGACAAACAACGACAGTGAAAATCCTTTCAGCGAGTAAATAAAGTTCCTTGTTGAACGTGGGAAATGCTTGTCGAGGAGATGTCGTAGTCGTCACCTTCGACGTGCCTTACATTCTGCTCAGCGCACATTTACAAGTACTAATAACATAATGAGCTGTGCACGGGAGTAAAAGTAGACCTGTTCACACTGGGAAATTATTTCTGCTTGGATATTTTTTCTTCCTGAAAACTTTCTCCACTCTGTTTGTTTGTGTGAAGGTGAATGAGTTGAGATGTGGGAAGTATAACTGTGTACACAGTGCTAAATAACTTTGAACTGGGTTTATACTCGCTCAAGTAGTTGTCCTATGTAAATGTACTCTGGAGAGGTGCTATATATAATAAGGTATGCTATGGGATTTAGAATTTCTCCGTGTATGGATTTTGTGTGTGTGTGGGTATGCATGTAAAATCGGATGAATTGAAGTGAGTGTATAGGTTGCACAGGTTTAGGTGCTGGCTCCGTGTGTGAAGTGGTTTGGGGGGAAATGGGCGGTTGAGACGCAGTAAGAAGAGCATCGTGATTGTGAAATGGGAAAGGATGCCAAACACCACCACCACCAGCCTCTCATTAGGTAGAAAAGCATAGGACGGATTCCACCTTCATGAAGATGAAAATCACATTCATGAAGTTGGTTGTTGAAAGTGGCAAGGGACAAATGGACCAATGAAACCCACTGTTCCGTTCACACCTTCAACAAACAATCACCTAATTAATATACAGAAATAGCAAAGCTCGAAATCGTGAGAGTCTCCAACTCAGCACTGGCATTTGAATTTATCCTTTATACAGCGAAAATTCCCTTTGGAAATTGGAAATTTTCAAGTGATAAGTTTTTCTCTTGGATTTTTAATCTCTGGTCCATTTCTCGGTTTATAAAATTTGTTCGGAAACCCTTTTAACACCAGTAATGAACGATATGGTGTGTATTTTGCACAGTTCTTATATGAATCAGCATATTTTTCTCAGCGTTCTCTTCAAATGTAAAATAAGCTTATTTAATGAGCTGCACATTTTTTCTCTCATTTATTTTCAAAAGGCGTGACTTAATTTCTCACCAATAATTTATTATTTGCATTTCTCGTACATAAGAGAAAATACAAACTTTGCCTTGGCCCACGACCCGTTACTAAATCGTTGGTCACATTGAAATTTGCACATTATTTTTTAATTTTTGGTAAATTACATAAATACAAGCATTTACTGAAATCTTTAGAATGTTAAAATAATTATACAGATCTTCTGGTTGCACACAGTCTATTAATCTCAGGAAGCCCTCGTCATCATTATGAAATGAATACACTTTCCGTTACGACACGAACTTATAAGACCATTTGTCACTTTCAAGTGATGAGAAGGTTTACAGAATCCCCAGCGCACAATTTCAACAACCAAAACGTTTTCAGGCCAACTTTTCACTCAATTATAAAAATCTCACATTATTTCCCCCTTGAAGTCATTGGCTAAGAAATGTACATCATCATGAATTATAGAAACACACTTTTTAACCTGTGGCTGCAGTTTATTTTGTGTAACTGATTGTAAAAGTGCTCCCAATGCTTCCATCATTCAACATTTTACAGTACCACTACAAGTCTATAGAAAAAGCATCAGTGCACCTAAACAAATTATTTCGTCAAATGTGCAATCCTTGCGCACTGCTCGAATTTATATTCTATTAAAGGAGATATTGCAAAGCCACGGAAGATCCTTTGAGTAATAATCCATTGAGTGGAATAGGAGAGAGACTCTATTTCTGACCACCAGTCAACGAGAGTTTGTCTCTGTGATGCGGAATAAATAAATCTCATCAAAATATTATACGAATGGCATACAGTCTGTGTCAGATATGTCGCTTTTAGTAGTTTGGTCAATTACCAAACTGTGTGACTGTGTCGAGTGGGATCAGTCCGCTCATCTTTTAGTATCCGCCGCAGCACTGATTACACGATGAGCATTCGATGTGTGTGGGTGCCTCGACACTCACTCGTCGCTTGACGAACACTGCACACACATAATACCATACATATATATATAACTGCTGCTGCTATAACCACAATCCACCTGTGCAAATAATGTAGACGGATGCCCCAATGAATACATACTGAGTAATATAGTGAAGGCGAACATACATACACATTGTTCTATTTATATCAAAAACTTTACTTTCTCCCAGATATAATATTCGTCACAGTGTAAAGATAGAAAAATGGAATTTTATCTTATTCAAAAAACTTCCATTAGTTCACTATTTCAACAAATTTTTCATTTGGTGAACACAGAGAGAGACTGCGAGGAGTCTGAACTAAAGAGGCGAATAAATGCTTAGAAGAAAGAGAGAGGACAGACACAGTGTGTTCCAAGTGCTGCCACTAACTTACTTTCTCTTTTGTGTATTTTGTAAGAAGAATCTGAAGATGTTTCTGTTTGTTTTATGATTTTTCGAGTGGATCTGCACAAAGAACTTTCCGAATGTCATCTCTGGAAATCATTAGAGAGAGACTTGTGTAGAATGTCATAACCTATATCATCCTCCTCGTATATTATTATATGAACCCGTAGATTGCGTGGGCACGGTTCGAAACTGTCCGTCTCTCGTTCCCCACCAAATTTAAAGAGAACTCATACAGAAATACTCAGTAACAAACATTTACAATTCAGTCTTTGACTCTCTCACTTTCTGTGAATCTTTTCTTCATAAGTACCTTTAAGTGAATCTAGTTTTATTTAGCAGTTCCCATTAAGTGTCCTCTGGACAGTGCACACGTCATTGTAGCATCCTAGGAAGGCCAAGAGCTTTCGTTAATTACGTAAGTAATTGTATGTAAGTAGTAGCTGGAGGGAAGCAGTTACAAAGTCTGAGCTGTGCTGAGAAGAGTATGGAAATGATAGGTGAACGGACTACTCAGGTCCTATTTAATATATATTCAGCGCACTGGGGGAAGAGTTAAAAGTTTTCCTTATAATGAATGAATGAAGGTTTCCGGAGATAAGTGCTGTGGGGGGAAAAGAAGGACGACGAGAGAAGTGAAATAGTTGTGAGAGTGTACTGTGTGCGTCTATGGAGAAGGATCTTGAGCAGAAGTTTCTGATGGCAATGGGAGTTGATTGTATTATATTGTATTTATTTTGTGAATAGGGCACTTGGGGCAAGAGAGGTTGGGACAAGCTGAATGGTGCCTGGGGTAAAAGGATGACCACAGACGTTCCTGACTCAAATGACTTTTGGGAGTTGATTGACAAGAGGCCCGAATGGGGAAAATTCAAAGGTAAGCTATCTACACGACGAAATTCACTTATTCCCACATTTTTTACACTGGCTCTCTACTTTAATCTATACCGTGCACAATGCCCCGCTGACTCTACCTATATATACATATACAAAAAAACTCATGATCAGTTAAGATGTAGCACTGCTGTGCCCTGCCTTCACTTTTCGATGCACGGTAATCGCGGTGGTGGTGAAAATTTCTTACTTTTACGTTTTGCTACTACTTTCAACTTATCTGCTGGCCAATGTGATACTTGACGACTATCTCCGTTACAAGTTGCTACTACTTTCTTTCTCCAGATATTTTCACCAGTAAGCATTTAGTAGCGATGGGAAATGCTGCTGTCATTTCATTTGATTTGCTTGCTTGCTGTTTCTTTGAAAGTTTCTTCGTCCATTAGGATTTCCTATTTCAGAAATATCACTCAGTCACTTTGTGAGCTTTTGTATTTACCTACCAGAACTAAACTCTCTCTCTCGCTGTATTTCTAGGAGCTCGCTCGCTTTCATTTAGTGCGGCTCTTTCCATTTTTAGTTCAATGTTCATGAGAAATCGTCTAAAGTTTCCTGCACTGCAGCAGTAGCCACCGCCATGGGTTATATATGGAAAAGATTTTTTTATCTGTGTCGCCGCATCCGTAATTTCAAAGATATCGTTATTTACTCTTAATGCCAATTCAGCTTAACTAGCATTTGTTTGCAGTTCACTGCAAGAGAATAGGGAAACTGAATCCTACCAGTCTATACAGTATCTTTGTATACAGACAAAGACTTTAAAAAGAAAGAAAAACGACGAGAAGGCGATTAATGATGGGATTTTTGTGAATATTTAATTCCCAGCTAGGATTTCTTCAACATAAAAATCAGGTAGACTTGAAAGGAGCGACTTTCTCCTATAGGAAACTTTCTCCAGTAACTATTTCGCAGAATTATATTGTGAAAAGACGTGTTTAACACTGAATTTCACTCGATACTTGGAATTAAAAGTAACGTACAAATTGAGAAGGAAATCAGGTGACAGAGCTGATCCATCAGGTTGACTTACCAAATGAATCTTGTGGCTTTCACACGCAAATAATGCGTGAACAACGTGCAAGTGGAAAGATAGAGAAGTGAAAGGGAGAGAGCAAGAGACAATGACTGTCTTTCTCCGCACACGCTTTCACCTCCCTTCCGATACGCTTCCCTCTCTCTTTCTCTCTCTCTGCTGCTCGGATCTCGGCCTGCCCCATTCCCCTCTGTGCAAACAGACGAGTTCTCTTCTAAAAACAGACAAACAATCATCAATTTCACCTTCCGAATCTTCCGCCGGCTCCTAGTGAATTAGTGAATAGTAGAGCACATTCTTATTACCTCGTCCGTCACTCAATTCATTCAACACCACACATGACATGTTGACTCAAACATGTCTTGTCTCTCACTTCACAGCCCTCATCCATTCATCACCACAGCCCCCCAATCTTAATTTCATTGCAGAAAACCAACCTGTGCCACTTGCACAGAGAACACTGTCTGTCTACCAATTTATTCATACCGCATTCAATCACCTTGCCTTTTAGCCTAAAGAGAAACACACTGACTGTTTAGCTCTATTACCATATAAGGTACTGTGATTGTGAGTGAGTAAACGCCGGAAGACACACAAATACACACACACACGATCTCATTCTCCCTTCTTCACAAACATGGAAATAAATCGGCGAACCTTGAATTTTCTCTAATTTACATATATATGACGCTCAGATTTTGAAGCACCCTGTGCATTATGAATATTGTATGTGTTTAACCAGCGCAGGGTACATATTATTCATCTGTGTGTATTTAGTATACGGAGGCAGAAGTAGCACATAAGGGATATGGCGTATAAAGAGAAAGCACTCTAACGTGTAGTACATGCACAATCTGCTGCGTAATTTATCACAGATTTGCCGAATGACGAAAAGCATTCAAAAGATATTTGACTGTGCTTTATTACGCCAGTGTTATAGTGTGCATAGAGCAGGACTGCTGCTTTCACTTTTTATCTCTGGTAAATTATCTCTCTTTCACTCTCCCCCTCCTCCTCCGCTGCTGCTGTTCACAGCAGCAGCGAAAGAAGGAGCTTAATTGGAGCAGGATTGCAAAATAGTATTAGCGTCAGTAGCATACAGCAGCCTTGTTATACATTCGAATCTGTATTTATGCAACAGATTTTACACACACTTGAGGAGTACGAGGAGAGAGATGCGAGTGAGCGTAAATTGATCGGCACTTTTTACAAAGTCGTCTACAAATCCAATTAATTCGTTTCAGATACGGCGATTATTGTTACAATCTCTCTTTCCCCTTTACTCACGTATGTAGTATGTATTTACTATCTATGCAAATAGTGGCAGATGATTCATAATGCTGTGCGACATGTGAAATCAGCTCCCAGCCACGTAAAAAAAAGTCCGCTGCTGCTGATGATGAAAATGATCTATGCAAAAGTAGCAGCACAACCAGTCCCGTAACATCATTATCATTTATTGGATTCTGGGAAAGCCTACTTAACTTTCCTTACCTGTGGATGCAGCCAAGCTAAATGCTACATGCAGCCTTTCCCAGGAAACTAACTAAGTGGCTCAATTATTTTTGTTGTTGACCGACCGTACTAAATACCAGAATTTTATAGCCCTACCATTTTCGAGGTACAGGATTTGTGTAAGTACACAGTGCTAGGTGCTTTCTCGGTAAGATGTGGGGAACTGTGCGGGCGCTGTCTGAATGGTGTGTGGTGCTCTCATGTGGGACACAACTAATTCCAATGAGGCTTTAACAGGTTATACGCACGCTTCCATTGAGCCAGCTGACGAAAAGTTGACAATTCCGACAATAATATATTTCCTATACAGTGTGCACTGTTAAATGTGTATTTGTGTGGGGGTTCGGGTAAAAATCTATGCTGTGCATATAAAAGGTGTAAAAGTGTGACGTGGCACTTGTAGAGTAAATACGTACCTTCTACACGAAATCACAAAATGTATGCACAGAGACAGAGAGAGAGAGAGAGACAGTTCTGTATTGAGACTACTTACTATGTATACATGGTATATGTGGTTATATACTAAAGTATTATACGATGAGAATGATAAATAGAAATTCCCATCTGTCTCTAACTATTATAGTTACTACAGTCTACATATGATAACATGTGGCTGCAGTAGTGCTACGTGTGTGTCCTTGCACATATACTACTATATGCATTTCGTATGTATGTAGTAATGATATTGTTCACAGTGTTAGCACTAAGATAATAAAAGGGGACATTGGTGGGGAGTGTTGCAGAGAGAAAGAGATGAGAAGATAGAATTGCTGCACTGCACGAAGCTTTGTGTTTGTGTGTGTAGATGCACACGAATGATGTGTAAAAGGTTAGTGAACAGCAAATTAGCAGAGGACAGTTGTTGCAGCTTCAAGAGAATAAAATGCATATCATTGCGAGAGTTGGACGACTTGAAACGAGACAGAGAGAGAGAGAGAGAGAATTGATGAACGAGAAGAGAAACTAATTAATTCATCTGTTATATAACATCCTGTTTTGGGATTTCACCGTTTATCTGACCCTACTTTCTCCTTCCTCGCTAACTTTTATGTAATATGCACAGGTAAACACGGTTGCTGACGTTCATCAGTTTCTCTAATTACCTTTTAACCGGTTGAAATTATTTATTTCATTATTTTCGTGTACACTTTAATTCTAGTTGGATGCATTCCTACACGAATTGATATGGAAATAAAATTAATCTGTTTAAATAATCTCTACTCTTTGAGGAAGTACACTGACAGTGCCACTGCTACCGTGTTAATAGTGGCGGATGAATAGCTAGAGTGCATTTTAAATAAAACAATGATTTACAGATATTATCGTGCTGCTACTTAAATTAGGATTTACTCTTGTTTGTTATAATTTGTGTTTGTTCGTGAACTTGGAGATATGGTTTCCAAATTCCCACGAAGATAGCTCTGGAAGTATTTTTGGTGACGTTACCAAAGTTTTCATTTGTAACCGAAATATTTTAGAGGAATAAGAATAATTGAACTGAATCTATCTGAAATGTAATTGTAATGTAGAGAGGGGGGCGAACAGCGAAAAATTAAGAACCAGCATCAGTGTAAAAATCGCATTTAAGGAAATAACAGAATTCCATTTAATGAACATAAAGTTTGAAATACAAATTTTAAGCTAACGTGAACAAATTTTATAGGAAAGATTTAAAAATATCGTATGGACTACAGGAATCAAATTATTAACAATAAAGTTTCTGCATATCAGAAAGTAAGGAAAAATCATCGAACAATGATGAGATTTTCGGCAAATGAAAAATCAATTGGTGAATAAAAAGGAAAGGAAGTGTTATTCAATTTAGGAACATTTAATTGTCAGTCCAAAACAAAGATTTTTTTCCCCAATAATTTCAAACTTCATGTGGATTAAGAATGGCGACGGATTCGGTAATTATATAAAGTACATTTATAATTGCATCTGGATTATTAACACCACTCTCGAATAATTTTGTTATCTCCCATTTCACTTCCCACTTCATTCAACATCCAGTACATCTGGACGATGTACTGACAACACGTTCAATTTCTACTGTTGAGTGCTGATGGACAATGAATAAGAAATTATCTTTAATTACATGGATAACAGTGCTTTAGGAATTCAGCTTAAACCGAAAAATATCATACCTGTTTTCTGATTTTCCATGAACTAATTGTAAAATTGGCTTAACTGGCTGTCAGGGATGAAAAAAACGAATTTTTAACAATAAACCCGATTTGATTTTTTTTACAACTTTTTCGGTAATTTAGGCTCAAAAACATGACGTTTTTTTGAAAAAAAACATTTTGAATTACATGTTATCTGCTGGTAATTCATTAATAACATTTCAAACAATTATTAAGATCAAATATTAAATTAAACCTTACTATTACTATACAGTAACGCTACAAGCTACAAGCTACGAACATAAAAACCCTAAATGGGTCAAGTTTTTACATTTCTATGGGTAACTGCATTTCATGTTTTTTTACAAAACATGAAATGCAGCAACCCACAAACCCAGGGTCGCCATTGCATTCCTGCAGCATATTAGGTCGATGTGTACGTTATTTTCTTCGTTTAACATTTTGAGTGCCACTGCTAATTAGTTTTGAAATGGATGAGAGAAAGTCGGTCGTTAATAAAATCGTCATTTCAGCAGATAATTTTAAGCGGTAGTTAATTAGTGTAAGTGGATATTAATTTATTTGTGCTCACTTTTAGATTTAGTATTCTCTGGAAAATAGGTAAAGATCTAGGGCTGGCCATCATATCTCAGCATAAGAGTCTCTGGTGTTCTCCTTCTCTGTGCAAACAGTAAAGGAGCAAGTCCTCAAAATATTTGTTTGTAACAACGTACATAAAGCATGGACACACAAAGTTGCTTCCGGGGTACACAAGTCACTTGCACTACTAAAATCAGTATTCTCCTGTGATTTTGTAGAACCACCGTCCGTTTACGATTCCACACTGCCCGTCCTTCACAGTAAAGTGTATTACTAAGGGGGCAGAGTTGCCTTGGGCCAAACTCGACTCATTGTCAGTGACAGGAGCCGCTCCGAAGCCACAAAATATTAAATAACAGAAACATAAATGTTTTATGACGTTACACTGGTGATGGGGTACCCCCTACCCCCAATCCCCCACACAATTTGTGCATATGCTGTATGTTTTTATTATTTCCTTCTAATGTGTTGTGGATATTTACATTTATTATAGGCTCATGGGGAAAGCGAGCAGCAGGCACTGGCTGGAGTAATTTAAAAGGTCTCTGGGGCAAGAAGAGGTCATGGGGGAAAATGAACAGCTCTTGGGGAAAACGGTCGTCCTCCGAAATTGACCAGTGAATACTATTCGTAGAGTGTTACAATTGCTACGTGAACATGTACGTACGTGGACAACAACAAAAACAACAACTACTGCTGCTGCAACGTATACCGTCATTTCATCGCATCACTCAACTTTAATTACATAATACTATGTACTAATATATTAAATGATGTCATGAATGAAAATGTACTAACTAACTACTACTACAACGCAGATGCATAGAAAATTGCTTTCCTCCTTCACTAATACAATTATTCTACATACGTACTATATATACTGTTATACTATAGACAAATGCAAATATTCCCCCCTGTCCCCTCCCCCATCTACAAAATACAATACTATACAGCGCATCCATATACAAAGACGTACATACATGCAACTTCCTGAAGAGAATACTATTATTATTATTATTATTGTTGTTGTTGTTGTTGCATTATTATTATTATTACCGTATAGCTATTAGTATAATCACGACTGTACGCAACTTGTGTGGAATAAAGACAGAAAACTGTTGTATTTTCTTTTGTGTATAAAAAAAGAACATTTTGTAGCGAGAAAAAATTCTGCAGACAATTTTAATTTCACCCAAGAAAAACAGACACACGAGAATGGAGACACCAGAGAATGATTCTTTCATTAAATGCATCCCTGTAATATGGAATACACAAGGAATTTTGCAAGCCTGTATGTATGTACTTTGTGTGTGATTTGACGTATGTAATCATTTAATTTATTATAACACGTTTATAAATAGAGGAATTTTCTCTTGTAATTTCTGTACAATTTGTTTACGTACTTTCTCTTCCCGATAATTAGTATAGAAAATTTTACTAGCCTCTCTAGGACACAGTCATGCAGTGTCCCCTCCCCCAGTGTCCAGTCTACAACATTACATGGTCGTGAATAGTGTGCTGTAAGCTACTCAAGTACAAGAACTCTACTTTGTGCATAAATGCGTTCAGTGCGTAGTTTCAAAAAAAACAGTAGTTAAAAAAGTCACTTTAATGATGAGTCTGTGTATGTACCTACAACCGCATTATTTGTGCATAATAAAATATATTGTTATTATTATGATTATATTATGTAATAATAAAAGCTAGTTCCGTTCCTTTATGCATACAGAAAATGTGCTATGTTTATGTACGCACTATTTGAATAGGTAAAAGACTTGGCCGAATAATACTAGTGCTAACCTTTCACCCTCGCGTCTACATAAATATATACTTCCAATAGATTTACGTACCAGTGAATGTCAATCAGTTAACAATATAATATGATGTAATAGAATGTAAATAGTTAAATGTGTCGTGGTTGTATTGTAATGAGATATGCTTTGTGAAATAATTTGTCAACCTCTCAGATGAGGTGCTTACAATTAGTGTACACGTTGTCTATTTAATAAATATTATTATAATCGTTATATCTGCTTCAGAGAGACGTAATAAACATTAACGAGAGTGTCCATTGACAGACAAGTACTATATCTACAGATTATACTTGTATTATACTGTATTTAATGTATGTATTCCATGTATACATACTCTACTACTAAACTGTATGTATATCTTTATGAGTCTGAAGTCTCCCAATTACCACCACATTATTATAATTCCTGTATGCCTATTTGTTAATTATAAAGAATTTAGTAAAATAATATTTAAACAACTTGAGGCTATAACACATTTCCGTTTCCATCTTCATTCATAAGTACAATACACATGTACAGGAATTCAACGTCTGCAAATGTTCATGGGAATTATTCACAAAGCACGTGGAGAATTTCATATTCTCTTCATTAAGAGTAAGTTTCCTCAAGGGCATTCCGTTGACGTTGAATTCCTTCGTCAGATTTGCACACATTTCATTATCTTTGTATATTTTTGCCTGTCATTTTTGTCGCTTTTATCATAAAAATAATGTCAGGGTTGAATGCGACTAGACAAGCAATATATGTATACTTGTACGTGTATCGAATTAGGACAGGTTGTTGAAAATTTATTTGATTTTGGTAACTTGGAGGAAGTGTGTATAAAAATTGTACTACTTGGTAATGTGAGACTACTTTGTAGAAGAGAAGTGATTTATGTATTATGGCCAACCTTTTAGCATTGTTATGGGTTTTTTGTGTGAATGTGTCAAGTGTGTCAAGTGTGTGTCCACACCAATCAACGATTTCGATTGTATACTTATTTATAAGTTTCCGAGTTGATTTGGCTCGTTATAATTAATTAAAGTCTCCTTTACTTCTTACACATGGACTACGAAGTGATGAATGGTTAGTTGGGTTGTCGGTCTACCTTCCTAATATACGTACGTACGTAATGAATTAAATTGCTTTGTATGTGTTCTTCATGCAAGTCAATTATTTCGAATCCATTGTCATACTGAAATCATTAGTTGCTAAATTATTGTTGGTCTTGTGTCAATGAATATTGTAGATTGGTTAAAGCATTGCCTAAAATGCGAGAGACTTGTCTCTTAATCTCTAGTTCTTTGACATTTACGAGAGAACACTTCATTCTAAAAATCATTGAGGAAATAGATTGCTCGAGTGGTAGTTTGATTTACTAGGCCAATTATCAGGGTTCGATTTGCATATTTTGTCATCTTTTTGTATTGATGAAACCACATCTGAAGCCACAACTACATAGACTATTTTGAGCCTCTTCACAAAATCGTGCATTCTCTTTGACAGAAATAACCAATCCTAATGGTGTCAGAAATTAAATCCGTTACATGAAAATCAAGAATTAAAGAAACAAACATTTATTATTTGCACCTCATATTTTTTAAATATTACTAATCATGAAACGTTACTTTGTATTTGTAAGTACGTGATCTCTAACAACAGAAAATAATAGTTAAACGCATATACATTCAGCGCCGTAACTATAATCTGAAGACCATGGGCGAATGTCTTCCACAAAAATTTACTAATTTTACTTAAATTGCGAAACTTAAAAAGAGTCTTTGGATCCTTTGAGTCTCTGTACACGTGTCACGCCAAGTAAAGAAGCAAAAATGGACGCTGGAGTGCTGAAATGAGTGAATAGTGTTCAGTATGTCCATCTATGTTTCCTATGAATGTACTAGTTTTGCTCAGCAATGGAGTCGAACTTCTAGGATGGAATTTTACACGAAATTCTTAGTCATCATGGGAGAAGCCGAAACTTTAATGTATTTTTTGATTACAAACGTATTCACAATCGTGGGAACATTAAAAATTCAATTTTCGAATATGGAATATCTTCTAATCTAAAGATTTCGGGGGCGAAAATGTTTGGTGAAGAGACAATTGAAAAAAGCCTAAATAACATAAATACAATTTGTAATAGAAATAATATTATGCAACTCTTCTCATCACTACAAAAGTTTTTTCTATCACCTGTTGTATAATGTACAATTGTGGTTGGTAAATTATAGATTTAGTTTTCTATAATATACGTGACATTTCCACGGTGTTGTGTTGGTGCATTTATTTTTGCGACAGATTTTCTTTCTGTCATTATCACCATTTTATGCATTCTATTTTATTTTCAAATATTTCAAGTTGTTGTACAATTCATGGTTTTTCGAATGACTGTGATCGTACATGATATCTTTTTACATTTGGCAACTATTGTTTGGTGAAGAATGTTACATTTTCAGGGTTGAAGGATTCGGGCAGTAAATATTCGAGTGTAGTTTCTCCCACCATGTCAACATCCGGGTTGTACATAAATACTTTGATCCTGGGATTAAACTCTGCAAGAAATTGGCGACACGCTCCACACGGGGACACCAAGCCGCCTTTCTCTACGGCCGAAATTGCAACTGCTGTGAACTCCTTGTCCCCCTCTGAAACAGCTTTGACGACGGCCGTTCTCTCAGCGCATATTGTCAGTCCAAACGATATATTTTCAATATTTGATCCTAAATAGATTTTCCCACTTTTACTTAGCAAGGCTGCTCCCACTGAGAAATTACTGTAAACGTTGTAGGCAGTTGTTCGAGCCTTCATACTTGCTTCAACTAATTCACGCCACTGCGGATCTACAATTATATTCAAAAAAACAATGAGAAAACAATTCGGTGATTTTAAATGGGAGATTTAACATTCTCTCTCGCATTTGAGATTTCAAAAAATTACATAATATTCAGAAAGTAATATCACGAGGAAATATATTTGTTTTATTACTTACCGATAGCTGCAAGTGACTTTTTCTCCATTTTTTAAAATATTTGAAAATATTTGAAAGGGTAACTAGTGCAGTTTAATTGTTTCTGTGCCGTGTGCTTATCCACAAATAGTACTGCATTTTATGGGCAGCAGTGCTTTGGTCTTTTGTGAGTTGAGGAATGAAAAAAATGAGATAATGAGAATAAATAAGTGTGCATTTTGCATATAGAAAGGATGCTGGTGGTACAGATGAACAGTTCTGAGTTGTTAGTACTTACTTATAGTTAATATAATACCACCTAGAGAGATTACATTTTTTAAATGGTTTACTTGATCCCTTTTATTGTTTCTCCTGAGCAGAGCCAGGATACGTATGTATCTATCTGTTTTATCTGTTTATCTGTTATCTGTTTACGAGTCTGACCTTCAGCACTTTTGTGTTTCAAGATCTAGAAAGTCCAGGAGAAAAAGTTTTTTTAGCACATACTTTTGGGTTTTACCACATATTTCACATCACAAGCTTTAAGTACATATATTCATCTCAATGTATTTAATGCTACTTACCGTTTTATAGCGAAAAATTTTATGTAGATTTTCACCGTTTTAGTACATACATATCCGAGCTCTACTCATCAAAAATTTGTAGCTCCCGTGGCATCTGGTGAATTTCTTAGGCTTACAAGATGCGCAGAGAAAGATGCGCAGAGGTATTGCCTTATGGTCAATCGCATTATAATGCTACCGTATCGAATGGGTAGGTATAGCACAAGTTCATGGTCATTTCGTGCTAACGATGATGGCCTTGTTATATAGTAAACCGTAGCACATTACAGCTACTACACGAATTTAACTATAGTTAGAGAATATGTAGATCATTATAATCTGTGTGCACGAATGAATTGTAGCAGGAGGGTCTATTTTGATTCCGTTTACCACTTTTATGTAGAAGATCATAGTTTGAATGATTTTTTAAATTAGCTTAGAGGCTTTTCTAACATGCAACCGTTTTTTTTATCTCGGCGTCCGATTATTTATTCCAAATTGAATAAAATTTACTGAAATTTCAGTAAAAAGACATCTTATCGTATTTAAGTTCACTTACTGTAAAAATATCGTGTTTAAAAAAATCGTTCCGCCAAAATCATGTGAATGGAGTAAGTGGATTGATTCTATATCCAACTTATATATTTTTGTGTAATCTTCCCGAAATTCTAAGTTTTAGTGTACTGTATTTGTTTTACATACAGTTCCATTATTATTGGCTCAATTATTTTACATGGATGGACGAGTAAAATTTGCATGACACGAAATTACATGAAATGCTAGAGGTTAACATTTCTTTACTCAGAGAGACATTTATTATTATTTCGACGTGATGTACACTACAAACATCCAAACATTTAGCACAGCGCTTTTACAATTTAGCTCAGACTCACAATCAGTGCAGGCACTGTCATTGCACCGTTGTACTCTACTAAAATTGCACAACACCATGTTGGTGGATTTAAAAGTGCACACGTGCTACAACTACCAAAACTAAACGTACGTACTCACTTGTATTTAACAGATCGATTTCTTCCAAAGTGAATAAATAATGTACGTGAATCTTATTACTGATTAAACAAACGGAATTTTAAGTTTGCTTGGAAAAGTAGTCGTATACAATGCACATAGATATAATGTAATGCACAAAGATACACAGAAAAAGGGGTAAATTATTTCCATAATATACACAGCATTTTAATAAACAACCGTTGCGTGCAATTATCTAAATTACATCGATATATTATATTTATATTTCCTATTTAGTTAACAAACAACAAGGAGTGTGTGACTAATCGGAACTAATCGCAAATATTACAAAGTGGGTGTTGTTATTCACATAAAAATTTCTACATAATGAACATAAACGACAAGACTACTATCCCTATATATATATACATACATACAACAATTGCTAGGATTATTTTATATTTATTTTTAGGTATTGTATATTATGTATGTATAATGATATCATATCTACAATGGTTGACTAATCTCCCTTATAACTTAGGAGTGCCTCCTACCCACCCACATGTGATTAACAACATTTTACCATTTATTGGGGTTTGTCATTCTTTGCCACATGAAGTAGTAGGAAAATGTTTTCTGACATTTGTAGTCCCCCCAATATGTTTAGTAGATGACAGGTCAGTGACAGGAAAGTGAGAATAGAATGGAATTTGGTAGAATAACTGTTGATTACTCGTGGTCTTCCCCAGATCGTCCAAGTCGAGGTGAAAAGTGATCACGACCAAGTCTCGGAGTCATCATCACGTCGGCTGGAGGTGTTTCTGTTCCTTTGTCGTGTACGGTTCGGGTTTCAATGTCGCTTCTTGAAATGCGACTCTGTCCTTTATCTTCCAAATCTAATTCCACGGATGCAACCTCTCTCGACCGCCCTAATCTGCAAATAAATACAGAAAATGTGATCTGTCCTTTCAGAGGCATCGTAATATCAATACTGGTGGCAATATTGGTATTTTTCTTAAAAATTCTATAGAAAAGAACAAAGAAATTGCAAATACCTTGGTGAGAAAGGTTGGGCCCGACTGTGAACACTAATTTCTTCAGAACTTCTTCCCAGACGAGGTGTAAACGTTCTTCGTTCTATTCAAGCACAATTATATACATAGAAATGTGCTGATTAAAATATATTGCACTTCAGAGTTTGGATTGCTTACCTCTGACGGGTACAATTGCCCAATTAAAACTACGGAGAATCTTGACAAGAGTTTTGGTGTCGACAGAGTCGTGTGACCGCTCATAGTCGACGTCAGTAACGGAACGCTTCCTTCGTTTGCCAAGACGGGGCCCAAACCACATTCCTTTCTCGGCGTTGTTGCTACGTTTGTCATTGTCAATTTCATCGGGCATTGTGGAGGAGGAGGCGGAGTCACTTGAACCCATGGGACCCCCCATGCTCGGGTCGATCATTGAGTAGGGGTAGTCGTCGTATTCAAACATGTTGTAGGCATCCATCGGGTAATGCCAATAAGGTCGCTTTCCCACCCGTGGAAACGGTATCAGTTGTCTTTTCATCTCATGAGGACCTAAAGCAATTTTTTTGAAAGGATAGACAATATTTAATAACATTTTGGATAAATATTACAGCTAGCTCGTTTTTAGACATAACAATCTTCTAAATCGCTTTCATAAATATCTTTTGTTGTTCTATTAAGTTTCATAAAACCGAAAGAAATTCTCAATTTTGATGCGAAAAAAATTTAAAATCCATGAATTTAGGTTTAGTTACTCACCATTAGAGTCAGAACGGCCGATCCGTGGAAAAGGTATCAATCCGGGAGACATGGAATTCCCACTTTTCTTTTCTAGCATAAAATATCTGTCGGATCTGCCCACTCGAGGGAAAGGAATCATCGAGTTTCCCTTCTCACCTTGTTGTCCTAATAGAACCCCAAAAATATTCCAACAAAAAATATGTCAGTACATATTTATTTTCCCTGGAGAAAAAACTTTAAAAAAATAAAAATTACTAGTAATTGTTAAACTACACTGTGCAATTGTATTACAAATTTTTGTGAATAATTTACCGTAAACAATTCCGGTGGAAATGCTGGCGAGTGTGACGATCGCGTGTAAAAAGCTCATTTTGTTAGATGGAAGAAACTGAAACGAGCAAAGAACAAATCAGTTTTGAAATTATTGTTGGCCAATTGTTGAAAATCCACTGCTCTGTACTTGTTAGATGAGCAGGTAGATGGGGAATGATGGGTTGACTAGCCGCTGCGGACTATTTATACGAAATGGAAACGGTCCTTATGTCCTTTGGAGACGACGGGGGGTGGCGAGGATTGAGCGGAGAACGACAAGAAGAGATTTGCAAGTGTTCCCAATATTCCACACCGAGACGACCAAGTTGAGAAATGCCCTCCTTCCCATCACAGATCAACTTTAATGAAAATCTATCGAAAGTTAAGAATAGCCGGGGATAACCGTATCAGCGCCAGACGCTTATCTAGGATTCAAATGACTCGACGACCGTCGAATTTCTTCTCCTCCTCATCAACAAACAAGCAGCAGTCAACAAGTTCTTCTTTTCCGCGCACGTCACCAACCACAGCACAAGAAGTCGCTGTGCCCCTCTTCGCGTGTCTGTCCCACCTATAAAATATATCCTAATTCCGACTCGCTGAGGGATTCCCAACCGATAAATCCAATGACTTCAAATAATAACGTTACGACATATAAATACCTATACAGACGCTTATGGACATTATCACTGTATGTAACAGCGTTTTTTTCTTTTGAGTAGACTGTTGTGGTGACTGTGGTCCAGAACTGATGCTGTGCTGCCTAGTAAAATCTTTATACATTTTAAATGTATAGTAGAAAAATATGTGACTGTCTTATAGAGAGATTTTTGGTTGATAAAAAACTTTGTATGCTCATGTATAACACTACGACTGTGTAACAGTGGCGGATCCAGACGGAGTGGGGGGAAGCGGGTACCTATGTTACACATGTTAACTTGGCTCCACCTTACCCATGTTAATTGCAAAATTTTTAGCCCTCTTGGCCCTTAGATCTGCCTCTGTCCCGTAAGGAAACTGACCTGTGGCCGCCAGCCATTCGAGGTTAGAGTAAGGCTGAGCAGGAAGGAAAAAGTACCCTCAATATGCATTGATCACGTGATCAAAGGGGGAGGGCTTATGGAAAGTACTACAGTTGACTGATCACACTCAATCTCAATGTTATAAATATTCCAAATGAGGGCGGGGGTTAAAAATTGAGTTTTTTGATCACGTTATTAATTTAAGTTCCCTAATGGTTCCCTAAAGACCACACGACCGTATCTTACCGTTGTGGGGTGAAACGGTTGATAAGCAAAAGTAAGGAGTTAACTGGTTAACAGATGTGACGTTACCGAAGTGAGGTGGGTTAAAGATACAAGGTCACTCAAGCTCACTGGTAACGCCGTTTTGTTGAGACAATTGCCTATAAGGTGAACTTTGTAAGGATTGCTACGAATTTATAAGAAATGTTCTTTGTATAAGAGGTATAAGAGGTAGTTGTTTGCAAAGAATAAAGTTTCTTAGGTGGAGCACGTATTAGGGGCCGGGCTTCGGCATGGCACATCAAGAAACCTGTAAGCTAAAGAGATATTAAGTGATTTAGTAAGTTTATTGAGTCACGCCAACGCAGATTCTTACTTAATCCATGTAGGCGGTTCTCCTAACTACTCTATTTTCATTAAGTGAAAATAAATCAAATAATAGTCACCCAGTGAGTGAATAACATATCTCATAGGTTCTGTTCTTAAATTCCAAATGCTGTCAAATGAGACAAAGATTCACCAATAAGATTTTCATGTAACGATACTTCGATCAAACATTATTGCACATTATGTAGCAGGAAGTTTTTTAATCTTGGAATCCCATCTAGCAATATTTTCTTAATAATTGTAAATACAAATTTGGTTACATGATTTCAATTACTTAATGATTTGCTTTTATGAGTTTTGAAAATTGTAAAAAATCTATTTCATCCAATTATCGGCTAGCAAATTAAAAGTATGTCAATACCATTAATCTTGACTAGGTCAAGTATAGAAACCGTGACGTGAATGCTAAATAACTTTTAAATTCAGTTTTATGTAATTTTGAGGTAACGCTCGTTACGTGTGGCATAAGATGAATGTACTTTGCCTTTTCATTTCCTTTCATTTGGCAATCCTAGAAATCGAAACATTTAAAGTAGGCCTACTGTTGCGGACAACAAGCATGCAAATGAGAGCATTAGTTCTGTGATTAGATTATATCTAGGAAATGAGTAAATTGCTTTCAGTATTCCGGTCTAATTAAAAGCAAGCAATTATTGAATTATGCCAAAGCAGAAGGAAGTTAATCAAAACGCTAATATTGTTAAATATTGAAATGGTTTCGTATTTTCTCTAAAATTAGGCATTTTATTTGTAAAATTCTTTTAAGATTTTGTGAGCAATAAATAAGAGATAAGTTTGATTTATCTTTAAGCACAAACAAAATCATTGAGTGTTGATAAAATAATCTACAGTGTGATTATTGTCTAGTTGTAACATTTTCTGTGGTAGCATTTAAAATTCTAACCTAAACTGCATAGTTGTCATCAAGTTTTTGTATTATGTATGATTGGACTTTTATTACCCATTCTACAAACTAGACCGGATTGTAACGATTACAGAATATACTTACACGATATGCAGCCCGAACGTGGTAGTGATGCTTCATGAATGCTTACACATAATATATGCAAAAAATATGAGTTCCTTTACGGTGTTACAGGAATTGGAAGTCGCTTCATGCATAAAGGTCGTAGATGATGGGTGATGGGTGCACAAAAATGTCAACAATGAGAATAAATATTTGAAGATCTTTTTTTAAAGGTTTACAGACAAATTATGGCACATTTTATTTATGGTAACGATGGAATTGTTTCTTATTTTAGTTTATCAATACACATTGGATCGACTGAACACTACAAATGTAAATATTAAATATTTTGTTATGTATTTTATTTAAATAATGCTATTTCTAGAATATTGTAGTAGAAGGATGATTTGAAGAATAGGGCAAGTTATTTACACTCGATCGAATACATCTCGCACGAATGCATCCTGAACACACAAAGGCCTGACACTTGAAGGAGACAAAGGGTCTAATGTCAAAGTGTCAATCACCACTAAAGAGTAGGGCTCATAAGGTAAAAGCTAACTTATAAATTTATGATTGAACCAAGTAGACAAAGGTAAGAGTAGATTATAATACCTACTTATTATTTATGTACCCAACTATTCAAATTCACGCTGACTTTTGAATCGCTCGTTTTTTTATATTACCAAATCTCTAAAATGCAAGCCAATCGAGCGTAGCTTCACCTTTCAAGTTTAATCCAATCAACAAATATTCTTTTTCCTCTCTCTGTCTTTCTATGTATATTATATAATTCTGCAGTGAACTTTATAAAACAGTAGGCATTCCGTCCATATTCTCCCCTCTCTCTTTCCCTGTCAAAGACTTGATATTTCGTTGTGTGATCATTGAAAAATAATCCCCTTTAATTATTGTGAACATTGTAAGAATATTTTCTAAAGGGATTTTTGTTGTTCTCAGTTCTGCTGTGTAGTCTTCTTAAGAAGAAGAGAGAAATAACTACATATTTTTGTATACCTACGTATAAAATACTTTTCATCGGGAATGTCTTTTTCATCATGCAGTCTAACGTTACCCCTCGACTACTTTCTTTCTCTCCTGCTTGCCCTGTCAATCTCCTTTTTTTGAAGTGTAACGATTTCTCTGATCATCCTTCTCTCTCTCACTCTCATGCACACAATTATTAACCAACTTTTGGGAATGACATTTTCAGGTGTGCAACACCGACCACATCGGTGCCACAAAAAAAATTCTAAACATTTTACAAACAAGGTTATCAAAGAACTATCTAATAATATAACATACACGTCTGCAAATACAAAATTATAATTCAACACTATCAATAGAATTGAATTATAATTTTGTATTTACATTGTGCCACTACCGACAACTCCTGATTGATAAACTCACAATTTTTTTCTAATAATAATAATAATAATAGTTATGTACTCAATCTTAATACAAATATAATCTGATTAGTTTGAGAAATATATCACGGATGTATTTTTTCATTTAGGAAATCACTGAATCGAACCATCGTTCCACCTTTTTGTAAATGTGATATTATTGACATGACAATTCTACTCTCTACATATTCAAATAAACAATTTCTTGCTTTAAACAAAAACCCCATCCCTTCGTCATTCATTCCCTGAGAATATATTCGTCCGTAAGATCTATTTATAAGTACCTACTTCTACGTTTAACCTCTATGGTAGAATTATTTGTTGAAGCATTGTCTGCATTCACCGGTCTGAGTCGCGTCTCTTGATTTCTCAAATACACACCAATCAAAAAAGCTTCTAATGTTACGCTGTTGTGAACATTGTCATATTTTCTTGAGGACATAATGGTACCATTGTGCTACAATTCATTTTTATTCAACTATTATTCATATTAATAATGCTTACATTATTATAAGGTAACTTTATATAACCGGGAGGATGCTCACGCGGCACCGTCTAGTTAAAATCACAAAACACTTCTAAATTTGTTAACTAGATTGGAATTTTCACAGAAAACTCTATTTATACACTTGCTCCGGACGACAATCGGCCTCCCAATCCCCCACTTTATATATCTACACACAGCATGGCTACTATTTAGCCTGATCGCTCTACTTATTACATTACAAAATACATACCCGTATTTGTTTCAATTATTCACTAGTAGTTGCCCAATATACACCTTCTTAATATCTCTCTTTAACCCGTACGTACCCGTTTCATAATTCTGATAATACACAGTACAATCATATTAGAACGAAAAAGTCTCCAAATGATTCCCAAAATAATTATTTTTTATGAATAGTAGCTACCAATTGAACTGAATGTAAACTTTTCATATATGTATATAATAATAAGCGACAAAACAGCAGAAGCTCTTTTCAAAAGATTATTATTATATAATTCCGATTAGGATAATATATAGATTTGTGTAAATGGAACCGTACTATAGTGTATTGTATTATAATAATCATAAATATGTGCCTAAAAGCGCGTACTTTACTTACTACTTATGTGTACGTTGACAAATTCATAACATCACAATATTTTTCACACTTAATTAATTACAATAGAATTGTAAACCCGTATGTGACCTTCGACTAGTCAATCCAAACTCTTATTAGCTACAAAATACAATAACAAAAGGCAAAAAAAATTCTTCAATGGAAGCTCTTCGACAAAAAACACAAAATCATACATTTGATTCTTGTAACTGTTACAGCAGCAGAATAACATTCGGCCATGGCTTTCATTGCGAAACACCACACCCAGAAACTAAAATAAGTAACTGTTTCCAAAAGAATAACATTGTACTGAATGTAAATCATAGTCGACATTTAATTACAATTAGGAATATAATAATTTCATAGAAAATAGCTAATTAAATTCATTATTTTTAGAGATCATATAATTGTTTATATACAAAATTCAGCCTTTTCACCAGATTACATAATTTTACTTTCACCGGTCTACTTTACAATAAGACTCTGTCTCTCTTTATTTGTAGGCATAGTAGTTACCCGATGACACGTAATTGTAAGTTCTATCAATATAGTATATACGTGTGAGCGATACAATTTGTGTAGACACTAGAAAATATACCCGTATTCATTTTCAAGTTAGTTGCAGCAGGAGTAGCTCACAGTATACACTCGCTGACTAAAACATCGTCAATCAGTTCACTTACAATTACAGATAATAATAATTTCATAGAATATAGATAATTATTATTCAGTAAGAGATTAGATAGATCTATATGTACAAAAAATTCAGCCTTTTCCATCAGATTACCATAAATACTATATATGTATGTAGTTTTACTTTCACCGGTCCATTTTGCAATAAGACACGCAAATAAATCCACCTTCTCTCTTTATCCATTTGTATCTAGGTGTAATTAATAATTAATTACCTGCTGCTTACAAGTATTACTTGTAAGTTCTATCAGTTAGTTTTTTTTTGCATATAGTCCATACCGTGAGCCGTACATACATTTATTGTGTAGACACTAGAAAATATACCCGTATTCATTTTCAAGTTGCATGAGTAGCTCACAATATGAATATTAGTTACGCTGACTAAAAACTCTGTTCATAGGACAAGGACAAATATCATCGTGTCACAGCGTCTCATAAACATTTCCTCCCGCTGCACTCTGCAAAACATTGAATACAAAATTGGTACAATTCTCAGAAATTTGCAATCACCAAGACTGAGTTTGTGCATGGGGAAGAAATGTATTTATGAGAGAGGCCACTGCGACCATTGTTGTTGTACTGTAGCGAATATTGAGTCGCATTACCCGTATTACATAATAATATTGTAGAATCAACCGAAAATTCACCCTTCATATAAATACAGAGAACTGCTATACGACGACGCTATATGTTGCACACGTTGCATTTTCGATTTCGATTCTACAATAATATCTTTCCACCACTCTTTTTACTACAGGAACTATCACGTACGTAACGTAGACCTATTAACTACTAATAGTTTACTTACAATCAATTTGTAATATATATGTATATATAATTATATGAGCAATATAATGTTTCAGTATACTTAGATTATAGTATTAGGAACTTTTCCGTGGCAGTTGACCACGTTTGATATTTTACCCGTAGTTCGTTACAAATCAGTTGTATTATTCACCCATCCGAAGGATGCTCTCTACCGTTATCTCCCAACCGACACCACGTCACACCGAATCATTTCTTACTGTTTCCTTACCCCCATGGATTTTTTTTCTCAGTCCGCCTCAAAAAAACCTTCAGCCAATTCGTGAAGAAAAGAAGGAATAAAAAAAAATAAAGAAGTGCACGCTGCTGCTACTCACTATACTGGAACACGCACGGGATGGTGTTGCTTCAGTCTTCTAAGCTCGTCGTCGAGTGACAATACTGGCCGAGGGAGCCGTTGGAGCCCCCACTCGGAGAAATACTGCAACTGGAGTGGCTGCCACTGAAGTGACGATCTCGATTCCCATTTCCATGCAAAGACAGATCTTCAGGGTGCGTCTGCTCCGGAATGTAGCCACCACCACCACCACCAGCACTGAGATTGACATTGACGTTGACAACGGGCAGACCAGAGCCAGGTCGAACGATTCTTCTGGTGTGCGTTGACTTGCGCTCTCGCTTGATGGCCGTCGGTGGACTAAGCTCCTCCTCCCCAACCCGTCTGGGGGAATGCGAGAAAGCGGCAGCTGTCGCTTTATCCTGACTGGAACACTTGTGATGGAGGAGATGGTGACGTCGTCGGAAGCGACCGCCGCACTCGTCACAAGAATACGGTTTCTCCCCCTTGTGGATGAGCATGTGAGCCTTGAGCTGGTTCGAGTCGGAAAAGCGATTGCTGCACAATTCACAGGCGTACGGCCGCTCGCCGGTGTGCACACGAAGGTGACGCCGGAGGTTGGCCACTTGGACGAACTGACGTTCACAGTGACTGCACTGGTATGGTTTCTCACCCGTGTGCAGTCGCATGTGTGTCTTCAGGTGGTGGTCACGAGTAAACTTCTTCTGGCATATGTTGCATTCAAATGGTTTCTCGCCGGTGTGTGTCCTCTCGTGATTCTGGAGCACGTGCTTGTAGCCGAAACAACGATTGCATATTGGACAGATGAAGACCTTGTCACGCGATTGTTGGTTTGATTGTTGCTGAATGGAATTATTTTTGTTGTTGTTGTTCGTGTTGTGATTATTGTTGTGGTTGTCGTTATTATTATTGTTGTTGTTCACTTGTGTCACTGATTTATCTTTCTTCTTGTTGTTGACTTTGGCACTTTTTGTGGTGAGGAGACACGGTTTGCTGTCTGCGGGCTCCGTCTTAATTTCCTTCTTGATGTCAATATCGTTTTCCGATGAGATCATTATTCCTTGCATGGTGGCAGCCGCATTCTTGTTTCGTTTGTTGGCCTTCTTCACGGACCATTTGTTGTCGCTCTTCTCTTTGCAACTTTTATTATTGTTGTTGTTGTGATGGTGGTTGTTGTTGTTAGCATTGTGATGGTGGTTGTTGTCGGAGGTTTTTTGCTGCTCTTGTTTCGTTGACTGCTCCTTGACCCAAGAGGAGAGAATGTCGAGCTGAGCATTTGGAAGAAGAGTTGTTGGAAGACCGTTGACGACTCCTGGGACTGGCACACCGCAGCCACGGTACAGTGGATGATGAGTGGAGCCAGGGATTCCCAGAGGAATAGGTATTGGAATTGGAATGCGTGCGTTCGAATTGGCGGCCGCGATGCTGGCGATCAGATGAGCGGAAAACATTGCCGAATTTGCACCAAAAACTTCGATGGCCGGTGAATTGAGAAGCGAGAGACTGTCGAAGGGTGAAGTGGACATACTGGATGTTACTAGTTGCTGCAAGTGGCTGCGATCTTGAAGTAGCTTTTCTGTGGACAGATGTACCGCGCCTGGTGGTCTGGCTGAAGTGTCACGATCTCCGTCACGCAGCTCCTTCATCCCTTGTTACTATTTTCGCTGTCAGCTCCACCTGCAACAACAAAAAATATGCTCAATGTTATCCTAGTGCACATATAATTGTTCACAGCTACCCTCTCACATATTGGCTACACTCCACAACATGAAATCCAACGACACGATATTCTAAAGAATTTTGCTGTGATTTTCTACCCATGTAAAAATACACCGTTCTAGTGAAAAGAAAATCCACACAGCAATTCCACGCAAAATCTCCGAATTTACAAATCTCTGTGTGGTTGTCTTGGCAGTTTTTTAAAAACTTGTATTTGGTAGATTTCACTTTCACACATTGGTATTATAGGAAGGAAAAATTCCCCTCCAATACCTTCAACGTTGATTGATTCAATGCTAATTTCCGGAGTCACTGACACTACATGGTCTTAAGCCATCATTAGAATAGTATTTCGAGCACTAGTAAAATCGCCGGTCACAATTCCAACGTGTAGAAGTAGAAATAAATCAAATCTAACGCAAAAACTGGAAAAGTTTGAACTAACTGTCAAATATTTCGAAGGACGGGCAGTTACTGTACGAAATTCCATGAAATATTTCGGTGGTGAAAAACAATTTCCTCAAGTGAAAGCCCCTTATCTAAATTAGTATGGGACAGCACTGATCGCTTATCTGATTCGAACACTTAATTTAGAATTCAAGAAATCAATTTCACACAAATTCCTATAGGAAAAAAAATTGAAAAAATCTCAAAAAGCGAACCACTCACCGTTTGTAGTGCTGGCGAAACACCGTTGTATATGTGCAGAGTGCTGCGACACTAATGGAATGAAGAAGCTACGTAGAAACTCCGTTGAGCACAGATTAAGCAGGCAGACACAGAGAAAACGTAGCAGAATAGGATAAAGGCACTGGTTAATGCATTTAAGATAAGGCAGAATAAAGAGCTAGAGAGGAGAGGATAGAGGGTGAGTACTGGGCTCTGCTTTTTCTTTGTATTTCACTACCATGAGCGAGCATTCACTCAGTCAGTCACATAGCTGCACAAAAGCTATCATCTCCTCCTCGGTGGAAGGGCTGTTCAAAGAGCCCGGCAACCTTCTACGTCCCCTACGTACACAACTGGACCACCCTCCAGTACGGGAACACAGGGTGACGCACAATGTGCACACCCTCCACACGATCACCCCCTGACTGGTCCGAAAATTCCCTATGTCATATAGCACACACACAAATACACGTTACACACAGTTTCAATGAAGAAGAGTATGGAACTACCTTCTTGTGTTCTATAAAATAAGTATTTCTCGGAGCAGAAGAGTGGACAGAAACCTTCCCAAAAAAGGGGGAAGTTTATCAGCGTAATGGAAAGTGTAGTCAGTAGTACTTGCTTCTTTTTTCTTTCCCTACCAGCATTTGCTTCCTATTGTGCACCAGACATCGAACAGAAAACGTAGAGAGTGAGAGAGAGAGCGAGCTACTCAGATACTCAGATTATCTTTCTCTAAAGATTACTACTACTACTACATACTAGAGACAAAGTGTGCACAGAATGCCTCTGCCTGTCTGCTTAAGGGTCAATAAAATATTGATGCGTAGTTCTTGAGATTTTTTCTGTGTAGAGAATCGTCGCTCTTCTCTTTAAAATCTTATCAGTGTCTCTAGTCTCTGCATGCAAATCAACCCCAATGTCAATTTCTCAACCACAAGTTTATTGATAACGTTATCACTCAGGTGGTGTGTGCCCACTGCTTTGGAAATTCGACAGCGTATTGTTGTATGGAGATAAACGTCCTCCATCAAAGCAGCTTTGACTCACACTTTTCTTTCTTCCACTACCACTAATAATAATATTCTAAATTAGAGACTTTAAATATGATGTAGTAGGATTTAAAGCTGGAATGTAGGATTACAAATAGATTTTTCATGTCTTGAATCAACGGTCGGTTTTCTTCGAGTGCTGACATTTTGAATTTTCCAAAATATTGATGCATGAACATCGTAACAAAAGAAAGGCAAAGCAACTCTCTGCATCCTTTATAATACATACATATACATATGTACATATGCCTTTTTGTATTTAAGAGAATGCATACAACGTGTATCTGCTCACACTCCTTCCGTGTATATACAAACGGTCGCATTCGCATTTCGACAACAACAACTTTCCATAATACTAACTACCCCTACCAATAGTATTGGCTGTACATGTTTTTACACTGCTTTTGCGTTTAAAAAACGGATTTTCTACACAGGAGCCACATACAAATTGGGAAAACACTCTACGACTACTTTATTACAAGCATTAACATAATCTGTGACCCTTCCCAAAAATAAGCATGTAGAAAAGTAGAATATTTTATGGCTAAGCCATTCTCCCTGTATGCATATGTACGCGTACGTGAATATTATTGAATGACAACCTGGAAGCCATTATGTAACTTTCGTTGTTACGTAGGATTGGGTTTTGGAGGAAAACTCTTTTTCAGATTGTGGATAAATGGAGAGAGAGAGAGAGAGACAGAGAGAGAGAGGGAGAGAGTGATGGAGAGAATCATGTATGAAAAGGGGGAATAGAATAAAAGGGTCTCACTGATCTCTGTGGCTCTGTCTCTCTGGTGCTTTACTCTTTATCAGTGTGTATAGTGTGTGTCCATAGTGGAGCTGTGTGTCCGCCGTATTAAACTGTGTACACACGATCACAGAAAAATGTGCTACATAGCTTTTATATAGATATAGATATAAATACGTGTGTCTTAGTCGAGTGTTGCAATGTAGTATCGTACATTGTAAAAGGGTCCGTGTGTTCTTCCAGAGAATAGTATTGAGTGTGATTGGTGATTTTTGGGCGACCGATCTTCGTAGGGTTAGGGTAACACAACAAGTCTCTATATAAGAGGCTGCTTGTGTCTGCTACGTGATCGACTGGGGAAAAGATAAGCAGGGGTTGTAGACACAAAAAGTGCCTTCTCGAGTAAAACTGAAAAGATGCGAGACTTTGTGCTGATGCAAGTATTTAAGTAGGCTGTGGTGGTGGCGTAACCTAACACAACAAGAAACACAATGGGCTCGAAGGTCACAAAAACGAGGAAATAGGAAAAGGGTTCATTGTTAGCAGATTTCTTTACCCGTTCTGTAGGTCAGGGATTTCTAGTCTCAAAAACCGTCTTATATAATAATAATAATATATTATGTCATTACCGTATATATGGATATGGAATGCGTGCAACGGTTAAAGCCCGTTATATATAGAAAAGTTACATTTCATCCATTCTCTCTCTCTCCATCTCCCTGTGTAGTCATCGGGGAAAAGGATAGACAAGTAACAATAAGTGAGTTTCTCTGTTTCTCACAAAAAGGTGACATCTACGCAGCTCGGTGTCCTGCCGTCCGTCTCTACACAATATCAACCATTTCCTTTTTGAGGGAAAATCGCGCTTTACTTATTATTACCATTATAATATTTTGTACATCCTTTCTGAATGTTCATATTGTTACCCTTTACGTAACTCTTCAAATGCTGGGCTTCTCTAGACTTTGATCGTTTCCTTTCAGATGTGTCTACATTTATTATTGTCGTCACAGGGGTAATCTGAATTCTTTGTTTGCTCGGAAGACTGGCCTTTCCTATCTTGCAGCACTCACTCTTGGCAGAAAGAGTGATATTATTATTTACATGTATGTGGGTATACATGCGAGGGGTGGAATTGTCGCTTTGTATTTAGAAATGTTTAATATCCTTTCATACGTCCATTTCTATATGAATCTCTAAAAGTGTAACAGAAATGAATTTTTGGTTCGCAATGCATATCACCACCGCTGTAAAATGTTTCAACAATTTATCCTCCTACTCAGCAATGACAAAGGATGAGATTTGCATTTTAAGCGGTTTACTAACAATAATCGGACTTTGTACCCATTTCCTCGTATGAGAGGCATTATTAGTACAACGTGAAAGTTAATGTAAATTCCAGCACCTGTCCACCGTGCGCAATAATGGATGTATACTTTCCGTACCTGATTAGTCGAGTCAGGGAACTGTGAAACAATTACTATGTACGTATTCGAAACAGGAATGAAAAACCATTGTCAGTTTATAAATGAAATAAATAAATAATTGTAATGGCAATAACGTGATGGAGTGCTCTACTATTTATATAGAACTAGAACAAACGCACAGTACGTAAGGTACTATTCATTCATTGATGTGCACGTGGTGTGTAACTAGTGTAACTCAAGAATTTTTACTACAGGGTTTCTTTTCTAGTTTATTGGTGGTGAGAGTGCTCATCAATCCCTTATCTTGATTGTAGCGGTCAAAGTTCTATGTACAGGGTTTCCAATAAGTCTATGGTAGGGGTCCAGAAGTATGGGATTCTTTGTGAAATTTATTGTGTTCGTCAAGTATGGAATCCTGAGTTGATGTGTGAAGTCAGTTTTTCAAAAAAGCATTTTTTTGTGGCCGTAAAAAATCAATAATAAAAATCGACAATTTTTTCATATTTTAGTAAGCGAAGCGGTGTGTGTGCGCGCAATTGTTTTTATGTGAGATGAATTTATATATATCATTAGAACCACAAGAAGAGTCTCTACAAGGTGGTATTACATATAATATATGCGATAGATGTCCGTGGACTCCTACCACAGACTTATTGGATGCCCTGTATAGCAGCGGAATCTAAAAATATACATTACTACGTAGGCAACACTAGAAAGGATACAACCTTTTTGTAGAAGCATCGTTTATACTGTATACTTATATAGTATGTACTATTTAAAAGATGCTACTTACAATCACTTTGACATTGAGCAAGGTTAAGGCTACAGAGGCATAAAAAACTCAAAATAGAAGGAATCGGAGGTGGATGAACTGTGGAAACAGAATCTACATGCATCAAAGACGGGGAATACTATTTTAATCATAAGTCATAAGGGATATTATTTTACGTATGTTATTGAGGTACATATTCATACAATATTACAAGCATTGTATGTAGTGTGGTGCCAACTGTCAACTCCTCTCACTTGTCAGTCTCTACTGATTCTTACCTCTGATATTCAAATTATTATAATATCTGCTGGGCACGTCGACTACCATCCTCTCTGTCCATTACACATTATAATAAAGGCAGAAAAGCCGGCTTTTGAATTGAACAGCACAATTCTGCTCCCTGTGTTCCTTACTCGGAGGCATCTTTCTGCATTTCACCAAACCGGCAACGGAATCGGGACAAATCCGAATTCGGGGAATTTCTCGTAGATGGAGAAAATGAAGTTTTCCGAGTTCCAGGAGTTTTATTCCCGGTTTCACTTTTCTCGCCCTATAACGTGTTTATCGTATTACTATGTGACACATTAGCGACTATTATAAAGTGTCTCAACTGCGCCTAATGATGGTCATTGAGCAATAAATCTGCCACTTGAAGGAATGTTGACAGGAATGGGACTGATGCGACATTGACATTGGCAATGGAATAATAAAAGAAGGTGTGTAATTTTTCAAAGTAAGTAAGTAGACACGATGTGAGCATGTTGTCCAGTAAATAAGTAGAGCAAGATACAGGGGAAAAGAGTCTGTATGTATACAGAGCATATTATTACATACATTGATGCAGGGAAACTGAGCTGTATGAGTATTACAATTACATAAAAGAGCAGAAGAGGTTTTCAAGGAAGAGTGAAGTGAAATGAAAAGTACCCTCTCTCTCTTTCTTTCTGTGTGCGTATGTGTGTGTACACAGTGCACTGCCTATACTTTTGTTCATCTCTTCTTCTGGGCTCGTCCGCTTAAAAGTCCAACTTTCCAGTAAACAATTAACAATGCGATACTTTTGTTATGTGGGAAGAAAATGAAGGACAAGGCACAAAGCGTATTTATGTGCTATGACTACGCAACAACCACCAACAACAACATCACTGAAGAACACGAACTCTGTATACCCAATAATAAAGTAGCGTTTAGCCAAACGATCGTATTTCATTCTTAGAGTTGCAGACATTTTTCTAAAACATTTTCTATCCTTCCCTCATACACAACGATTCTCATTACAAGAATGATGATCATTTTAGTGACGGATGAATTCATCCTGGATTTCCACCATATTTCCGTTATGTACGTTCTCTGATTGTGACTGTGAGTACGTTTACAAGCAGATAATCACATTTTAACCCATTAATTATTTCATTGTACTACAAATCAACAGAATTGACTCTGACTCTTTGCAAATTAATTATTATACTGTGTGCATATATTTATATGATACAGTAAATATATAATTGAAAATTAAGCGGACTCTGTTTATGAGGGATAGGGCTCAACCTTAACGACCATTAGTTTGCATGTCCCTATTCGTCAACCCGTAACTTTCAGAACAGAATGTACTCTATGTATTAGCACGTTGCATGAAAATGTAAACACATGAATGCTAACAAAGCTTTGGATGTTGCTTTCTACTTACAATTTAGTAGACAGCGAATCTGAGACTTATTTGCATAGAAATGTGATAAACCTTAAGTAAAATTGTAAGTGCTAATGATGCCAATGAATTTTCACATTTACCATATGAGTCAGTAAGTAACATATTGTTGAATCAAACATATTTTGTGTGTAATTCAGTACAGAGCTGGTAAATCAAACTTTGGAAATAAAAAGTGTTATTTTGTATTTTGTTTGGATTAATACAGCAATAATGTTGAAAATTATTTGACAAAGAAAATGAAAATATGTACTATCGGCAGATTTGTCAAAAAATCTATTTTACAGGCCAAATTATTTTCCAAGCAAGCATAATACAAACGCAAGATGGGAATTTGCTTTGTGAAGGATTTAATTATATGTATGTAAGTATTTGTATTTTGTCTGCAAGATTATTTAAGTACAATATTTGTCATGTTGGTATTTTACGGTGTGGTAATCAATTTTAGTTTTCTTAACTCATTTGGTATTACTCAAGGATGAATAAGACAAGGAGCGGATGAGTCTGCTTGCTGGTATGCATAATTTGTTAAGACAAAGATAGGCAAAGTATATAGGAATTTCACCAAAAGCATGAACAACTGGAGAATGCAGCAAAATGCGCACCTTTTCTGTATAAACAAGATGGATTGCCATTAATATTATCGTTAAGCTACGTAGTAAATGGATATGAATAGCTAATTTTCTTTCGTGAAGGGGGAAAATGCCTGCTAGTAAGACGGAAATTCATGGCTCACGCCGTCCGTCGATTGACCATTTGAATAATTTACCGAATCAGCTAAAACGTGAAGGTATATATTTCCTGCTTCTTTCTGTACATTTAATTTCAAAGTCCAAATAAATACTTGGAACATTTACCTTGTGTTGCAATAATCCCTTAAACCCATAATATTTCAAATGTCTGCCTATCAATAAGAATGGAAATTTCCGATCGTCATAACTGCCACTACAGAATAAACAATTCTTGTAAACTGAATGCAAACTAACACAAAACCTCTTAAAGCTAACCAAGTAAAAAAATTCAATAAAGTATTAACATTGGATTTAATAGTGAAAAGGATTTTCCTGGAAAAGACATAGTCCATCATCATCATCTCCTGTTGCCACTTTAACATTTATGCGGACGGGTATTTATTAATCTGTTTTGTTTCTCTTTTTCCCTTCCTCAACAGAAAACTCGATGCGTCATTCTGCTTGTACGTATGTACATATATATGCTCATGTATATAGAACTGTTAACAATTATCAGAGCGAGTGGAAGGAATGGCGGTCACTGTTGGTTGAAAGTGTTGTGTATTTTATAAAGCACAGAAAGGGAGAGAGAGAGCTACTACGAGTGAGCACAATCAATGCAATATAGAGCCGATAGGATTTAAGGTAAGGCAATGAAATAGCCCCTAAAAGTGAATAACAGACAGACGGCAGAGATTACAGTAGAGAGTTGAGAGAAGGAAACCTTTTCTCTCTTTATTGCATTGTTTTGATAGATACTAGAGAACCAATTTCTTCCACCGAACAATGTCCTTGACCAATTTTTAACTGTAGAGGAAGTAATAGGCTTTCAAAGCACAAATAATGCACTTCATGTATACAGAACCTACATTAAACATTACAACCATGCTCACTACTCACTCACTCACTCACTCACAACCAACTTTTATCAGTCTACATTATCGTGGATACTGTCGTGTCATCTTTTAGTCATAATAATGCCCTACTTACATAAGAAGAAGCATAATAGACAACGATTGTGTATGTACTGGCATAGCTTGTTCATATCTAGCCACGATAATACCTTATCAACACTCAAAGGTGTAGACACATAATAATGTAAGTAAGTAAGTAGTAGCAGTTGCTCTTTGTATACCCTATTTACTAAATGCATATATAAAGAGTGAGCACACTAACTATTTACTCGATACAAAAGCGAAGCCTTCCTTAATTACGCTCTGCTGCTGTCAAAAATCACTCGTACAACATTTCAAGGCTTACAGCGAAAAAATAGCACGTCTTAATGTAAATACGTAATGGTTAAGAATTGAATTATTCATGAAATGAATGTCGTACTAAAGTTGTTATGGTAAAGATTTGATACGGAATTTACGCATCGTTCAATTGATAAGAAGACGTAGTGGAGGAAAGATGAAATGTGATAATTTTTTTTTGATACTTGAAAACAAAGCATCTCATGATTATGAATACATATATATCATTGTCAAGTATTTCTGTTGGGGCATTATATATGCCATGCCAAGGTCTATCGATATGAAAACCGGATAGAGAGGGTTGTCTCACAAACGTTCCGAATTTTCCGTCTACGACAAATTATTTTTTTCACTAAATGCAAAATCTTCATCGACTTACAGTTTTTGTTGACCCTTGCTCGGTGGTGTAACTCTAATCTGAAGATCCACGTGCTCAGTAGGAATAGTTAACTTGCCTTAATGCGATAAAGAAAAAGGAAGGTCCGAGAATTGACTTATCCTTGATATCTATGTCGAGCAAATGACCAGTAAGAGAATAAGGGCAATACAATTATTTCGTAATAAAAAAATGCAGACTTTTGAATCCCCGTCCCGAACATTTCTTTGGGCCGTGACAATCTCAGTGTGAGATAACAAAATAATTGCATTGCCGAATTTGAGGATACAACACATCTAGCTTTATAGACCAATGGGAATTACAGGCAGTTATTTTGCTTACAGAGAGTTGATGATTTATGTGGATGACAACACAAGATGTCAATGGATGATGATTCAGTTGGGCAAGATTATCATAATTTGTTAAAATGTTGTCATTATTATTATTTGACAGTGAATTCGAATTATTTTATGACAGAGAGATAGAGACGCTGTGCAGTAGTCAGTAGTATGTTTTGTACCACGTTAAAATTAAACTGGAGGCGATATTTATGCAGGTGTATGTATTCTTGTAGAGAGTTATTAAATGAAGCTTACCTGATGATGTGATTGAATTCCGACCGAAGGATATTTTCACAACTATTTTCAAAGAAATGGATTCTTCAGCTCAAAACAAGGCAGTTGGAATTGACATTTATAAAAAAGGATGGGCTCAGTGACATCGAATTATTTGTAATCGGTTGCCATGTGTTTAAGTATAGAATGTATCAGTTTTTTAAGGAGTTACAGTTATTAACGGTAAAATAGCCCATTTCAAACTGTGTATAAAACTGGATTGTTCAGAGTACCTTGATAGCACTAACAGAATTTAAAATACGGAAATAATCTATGAATCTTAGCTTTGACTAACAACAATTTCAAATATTTGTTAAATACCAATATTCCAAATACTATGACACTGGAAATTTGTCGTAGTTGTAAGTTTTATTATTGTTATTGTGAATGTTGACTGACGACACGAAGTTTGTTTATTGTAATTAAGATTTGAATAAACGTTTTACATTTCATACATGAGCTGTGGTCCTTGCACTATTGCAGCAAACGTTTTGCCTTCTTTAGCACAGGAGGAGCAATTTCACTACACAGAAAAGCGAATAAACGTCTCGGAAACGTTTTATTTCAGAATCATATAATACTTTACGTTTCACAAGAGCTTTACGTTGATATGCAATAGATGTCGTACATGGAATTCTAATATTAAAAATTACTACGGACTTGTCACTATTTACGTTGTCTGTGGCATAAATACTAATTAAGAGCATTAATAAATTACTTGACCTTAATCTGAAAGCTGAGAGTGAGAGTGAGTCTCGTCCCTTTTTCGTAGCTACATCCACATATTATAGGTAAGGGGGTTAATAATCTATCTAGGTCATTTAATCACGAATTTTCTTACACTTCTCACTCATAGAACATATTTACATACAAGGACAAGAAAAGTTTTGAAGCTCTACCTATCTCAATATGTCTTGAGTTATCATTTGCACAGAGTGACAGAAAGATTTAAATAAGTAGATGTATTAAAACTCCCACAGTTCTTAAGAGTGCAATTACTAAAATATATTGGACACTTTTGAAGTTTGAATTACATGCATACGTATGCGTAGATTTAAGTCAGATAAGTTTTTGTAATCATTTTTATAGAAAATTTTCGGATCTGTTCTTTTGCAAGCAACCATAGAGTAGACAAATTACTTTTCGCTTGATTATTCTTGCAACCTTCCCATTTAGCATACCATAAAATAATGTCACATTTTTTCATACAGATTTTGAGCAACAGTTGGTTTTAATACGTAATTGGAATCCTACTAATCGTGAATTAAATAACCCATAAAAGTAATGCTCAAAACTATAGAAATATTTTACAACTGCATTTATTTCTCTCAACAGTTGGTTTACCTTAAAAATTATGGAAACCAATAACTCTATTGATTCCATTAAGACAATAAAGAAAATAAGCAAGCAAGCAACCACTAACAAAATACACATAGAAATATATTTAAAATTTACGATATGAATAATTTATCGAATGTATATTTTTATATTACTAAATTATAGACTCGACACTACAGGACTCTCTCTCACTTCTCTACATACGAGTCTCCAAGACTTTCCTTGTAACTTGTTTCCTTGTGCCTAGTCGGACATTTCTGTGTCGTAATTAACTTTCAGCTGCTTCGTGTATTAATTTGTGCAGAATGTGAGTATGAAGAAAAGAGTGGTGGAGATTGAAGAGTGTGTATGTGTGTGCATGTCTCTTCTATTTAACTGGGAGTCTACATGCATAGATTATTGGATGAGAATGAGTTCGTGTATGAAATGTGTAGCCAAGAGGAATTTCATTACTTACATTAGCTCTTGTACAATTTATTGTCATTTCTTGTTCTTATTCATTAGTACTACGGCTCGCCTCTATCTCTCCTCACTCTCGCTTTCCCCTTTGAACTGAAACATTTCCCTGCCAGCTTTCTCTCTCTCTCTCTCTCCCTTCTCTCTCACAATGTTTCTACGTTGGGAAAAGTAGCCCTTCTCATTTATTGCCTGCAAAGTAGAAGAAGAAGACAACGTGGATATTGCATTGCACACTGTCTCTGAGAGTGACTATGTATAATCTTGAGTTTTCCATGATCGCCTTCTTCATGTCTCTCCACTTCACTTTCCAACTTGTGAGAAAGTAGCTCCGTGTACCGCTTCGGCTAGAGAAAGCGCTGCTCTTCTCCTAGAAATGATCATACATATACAAATACTTACATACACATTCTAGCAGTCGTCGTAGATTTTCCACGCTCTAAGCCACTGTTTTCTCTCTTTCTTTATTCGCCGGCAGCAGCATCAGCATACTGCGTCCATACTTTCCTTCACTTGACTTTGACTCTCTCTCTCTCTCTCTCTCTCACAAATCACAACTCTTACTTTATTATAAACCATTTCCTTGTTTGCTTTTCCTTCATTTACATTGAATTGTTCCTGTGGGTTATTTACGACCTTAATCTTCACTCTTCATCTCAAGGACAATTGAGATTTCAAAAGAATTCCTCCTTCCATCTCAAGGCTGCTCTACTCATCCAAATCCTCTCTAATTTATCCACACTAATATCCTATACATTATATATACAATAAATGCAGTTCTGCTTTCTCTTGAAAAATTATACAACTGCACCATCATCAACCGTACACAGTAGAGAACACAGTTCGCCCTTAGCATCTTTGTTTAAATGCACATTGCTACTATTTATTTATGCTTACATACGTATCTACTAAAATTATTGCGAAGGAGCTCTTAAAGTGGGCAGCATTCAGGAGCGACGGTTTTCTATTATGGATACAGTATTTCCTCACTGCTACTCACGTATTCACAAGAATAAATGTGTCTCTGTGTGTTTGCAAAGAGAAAGTCAACTGAAGTCGTCAAGTCACCGAGAAAGCATTTTTTGGCCCGATAAAAGGTTTAAGTAGTTGTACAAAGAGAATGTTGCTTTTGCAGGATTTTGTTGCCACTGTGTGTGTGCAGTTTGTTCTATGTGTGGTGTACAAGTGAGCGACGACACTACACGACAGCAGATGAGTAGAACGGGATCTCCGTTGTCCATTTGCTCCACGTGGGAGAGTATAGAAGCAGACAAGAGCTTCTGGTCTTCTTGTCTCCCATTAATTTTTTATAAAGACGACGTGGAAATTCCTGGGACTTTCTTCCTTCACTCTTTCTCCTTGCTCTTCACTCTCATCCCATATTATAGATATAGAAGCACAAAGCCGTTTTGTGGCCCACCGCCACACATACATTCCTCAACTGGACTATGCATTCTGTGCACACTATACATATAGCAGTTCACCAGGGATGCAAAAACTAGGAATTCCTGCAAATAAATTTAAAAAACCCAATAAATTATCCACCAATTTATTGCATGCATTATTTTATAATTATAAAATATATTATATAGAATATATACCAGTGTGAGATTTAGTAAGAGTTCCTAAAAGTGTTGACTGAGCGTCTTAAGAATGAAACCCCCGACCCGGGGACACTGTATAGAATTGTGGTGGTGGTCAAGAGTGGATCTGGTGCAGCTATACTTTTGATGCTACATCTTCATAAGACAGTGATGAATCTGCAGTTATCTGACGGTGTGGTGCTGGGCTCAGCTCCCCAGTTGACTTGACAAAATCTTTACGTCCAGCTCGATAATACGTATTAAGAGGACAGTTAGTGACACGGACAACCCATCTCCTTCCTCAACATATCATCTCCCTCCGTGAACCGTTCATATCTTTATATTTCCACTCGGATGCTGATTACTGTTTCATTGTCGTTTCTCAACCGCAAAATACTTGATGCTCTACATACACACACATATTATAATGGTGTTTATATCTTTATAGCGACCGCGTGCTATTTTACCCTTCCAATTGTCATATATATCCATCTATAAATATGTGACTGCTCGTTCTCTCTGCCAAATCAGCAAATCACTTAGGACGGCTTATATGTGTGTGGCTGTGGCTGTGGCTCGCACATCAACTAACACCTCATAAAATACCAACATTATTACCACCAGCACACAGAAGAAATATATACCTAAGACAGTAATAGATAAAAGACGTCATATAGATTTGCTAAAATAGATCATTTGAGCGGGTGAAGACAGCCAAAACTTGTTTATGGCCTTGCATGTCTTCTCCAGCTAATATCTCACAGTGTCATGTCAGCCATTCCTCATCGGCTCCTAAAACTGGTTACTATATAATAAAAATGACTTTGTCTCCTATGGCTCTGACTCAGTACGTACATTCATTCATATCGATGCTGAATACCGTTTTTGCACTCACCCGGGTGCACCACCACCATGTGCTCGGTTCCTTTTATTCTCCCGTTCCCTCTACAACAAAATGCGAAATAATTGATTGCACGCGTACAAACATTAATTCACAATTCCACAAACAAAGCTGTATTATTATTATTATTATTATAAACGTAAACTTATAAACTGTCAATAGGTAATGGTCACAACAATAATAATAATATTGTGTATTGCTTCAGTTGACTATAAAGACCGCATACAAACAAGTATGTGTGTGTACAGTAGTAGATTTTTTTTGCTGCGATACAACCTGATCGAACCAGTTAACTGGATTTTAATATTATAAATAGGTTTCGGTGTTTCTAGTAGACTATCACATTTTAAAAGTTTATTTACAATGACTTGTCTTATTGCAATTGGCCACGCGCGTACAACGTATACATCCGTATAGGCAGCCGTCAGTTAAAAATTCCACACTATTTTTTATTTTCACACTACATACTTCTTACCGCTGCTTCAGTTAAAGAAGCTGCTGCTTTCTAGGTATAATAGCTTTTTCCATTCGACATATAATTTCAACGTAATAGCATCATACGGTTAACAATAATTCAGAGAATGCGATATGTTTGGAAAGGATTATAGTATACTGTATTATGATATTGTGTATACTTCGCATTGCACAAGAGTTCTTTCGTTTTTAGCTTCTTATTGAGGATTTTTGAACGAGGAAGTAGTAGGTCGTCGTGCAGACACATCTTGTAAAAGTGTCTTTAATTCATTACAGTCAATTAATTTTTAGTGTGTGAATTAGTGCTATCTCTCTCTCTCTTTCTCCCCACGAATCTCCCTTGTATGTAATACAAACAGTAGACGATCTTTTATTCCTTGTTCATTCATTCAATCTTGTATCGTTTAGTTTATGGAGGCTCTCTCTAATTGATACAAGTACACACAGATAGATTCTGTAATCATACATGTTATAACACTTTATTACTTTGCACAGTATACACTTGATGTACAATTGGCTAACTGATTGCTATTAAAGTATAAGCGCCTTGTTGTACAGTGCAATGCCACATATTATAAGACATTGCATGCGCTTACTACAACAATATATCTTTTTAATTACTTTTGCAAGCTCTGCCGGCTGTACATTACAGTGAACTTTTTAATTACTATTTAGTAACATTTTCTAATCGTAGTAGAACAATACTTTTATTTTACATATACAAATAGGTACAGTACCTGGCCTAGCTAGTCTCCCGGCACTGTTGTTAATTTATAGGAGTGGGGTGTGTACTACTTGAGACTGACTGAGAGTCTTGTAGATTTCTTATTAAATGTCTTTCGAGACAAGTTCTGAAGTTCACGGTCGGGTCAAAGGTCTGAGTTGAAAATTTAGGATGTATTTTTGATAGTTACACCTGGACAAATGATTACAGACTTTTGGCTCAGGGCTCTGTCAAGACATAAATGCTGATTTTAACATTGCATTTTATTAACTAGTGCACGGGTGACGTCACAGCTGCCAAGAACAACACTTGTCAGCCTTTATTGTAGTTTAAATAAACATTTATCCACATACATACAGTCCCACATTTAAAATTATTATTGCACATTTTGTTTCGGCAAACATAATATACACAAAAGCAGTGCGATCATATACTTAATAGCATATACATTAATTTTTTAAATTAATCATTCGTCATAATTTTAGTATAAAAAGTACTTTATAGTAATCGTTGAAGACTATTAACATTGACTATGGTTAGTGTATTTAGCCACACATCAATGTTAAGAAAACAGTTTCATACATCAACGGGCATTACATCATGTACTTTACATTACATCACGACCGAACGGATTTCGGGTTGCAACATCCAGTGCCATGGTATCTATTTTTTTAATTAGCATGGAAATTTTTACTACTGCAATTTTTACACTGGACATAGAATAGGAAGATTATCGCTGTGGCACACACACAAGAGATCCTACGGAATAAAAGTAGAAAATGCTTTTATTTCACATAACACTCACAATCAGTCAGCATGTATTTAGTTGACCCTTTGGAAAAAGCATTCCCTACTTTTTATTCATACAAATGAATCTATTTCACAATGCATCATACAACCACAGTTAATTATTAATATTTCTGTTGTAACACAAATATATAACAATTAGCACCCATAACTTGTCTGAATAAAATAGAAACATTAAAATGATTCCCTACAATTGACACAGTTTCAATTTCTCTTAAAGTTGTAATCAAACACTTTGCTGACACGAATTTTTTCGCTTGTTTATATGTAGTATTAATCGTATTTTACAGAGTTGTTGAAGATGCACAATAACATTAACAGGTAGAGTCACTATTAAATAATAAAAGTCAAAATAAATACAAGAGTGGAAAAGCAACACACAATAAAATTATAGAAAAGGAGAAAAGACAACAGAGAAAGAAATTTCACCCAATTGAAATTTTTGCAACATCGCCGTAACTTATTGCAGAAATACTTGACAGTTACATAAAGAGAACGCAACAAAAAGGCGAATGGCCACTCATCATTATACACCAAATCATAAAATGTATATCCTTACAATTGGAATTTATAATAGACTATAATTGAACCCTTCTATATATATAAGCACCGATTCTGTCAAAATAACTGATCAAGTTGTTGTGACCAGGAATTTATTTCTTGTTACTCCAAACTGCCAATTCAAATTTCAAGTGCCCAATAACTCAAACCCATTTAAACCCTAAACAAGTTTTCGCATGGCACCAGGAAATTTTTGAAGCAATGTAAAATAGTAGAGAAGGGGCTATACACTTTGAACAACACAAGGTAGTGTTGTCCCATAAGCTACGCCCCCTGGCGCCGCCATTAAAGTGGAATTCAGATAATATTATTATGATAAAATCTCAAAAATGCGCGTCGTCTGAATTGCTTTATTTGAAAATTATGAATAAAGAAGACCATCATTACACTGGAAATTAAAAGATACACAAAAGCTTATGTAAATATTCCCCACTTTTTGCTTAATTACAATTAATTAGTATTTTAAGGTCAGACTAGTTTATAATTATCTTTCACAAAGTAATGGTTTCAACACTACATGCGTTGATAATATTAATTAATGGTGCTCTCTATTAGTCTCTATAGAAGATGTTCGCTGTTACGTTATCTACTACAGACCCTCGTGCACAAGCTGTGAACACAAAATCAATTAATTCCGTATAATGGTAGAAGGCGTACATTGTTAACGTAGTATGTACAATTAAGCGAACTTATCAAAAGAAATAATTAGAATGTTAGTGGGCATTTGGCCATTGTACGCGTGGCAAGTAGGAAATAAGAAGAAGAGAGCGGGAGACAAGTACTAAATAGTCGCAGTAGAAGTTCTCCAGTTGAATACACAATTGTAGCAAATAACAATTAGACGAAGTAATAATAAGGAAAACGACAAAACGAGTCTAGATTCTAGATACTAAATCACCGGCAAACATCATTGTCGGCTACACAAGGGCCGTCAGGAGGAGCAAGAAACACACGTCCTTTCCCACAAACACACACTTGGTATACTTCGGGGCGACCTGAGCGACTGGAAGAACCCATGCCGCTAGACGAGCCGCTGTAAATACTCGAGCTACCCGCTATCGGCAACTTCGCACTTGACACTGAAGCCGTCTGCAATTTTGGCAAATATATATTCGGTGCATCCAAACGCACCTGCAAAATTCAAATGCATTCACAATTAAAAATACTTTCAAAGGAATCTCAGTGACAAATATTACAATTTCCACTTACACTTTTTTGTCATAAAGTGTGAATTATTTACATTTCTTGAAATTCAAGCATTTTAAATAAAATTGGAAAAGTTTAAAGGTAATCAGGGAACGGGGGAATATCATATAATGTTGTAGTAAAAGTATTTGAGGTGAGAACGATGTAATACATGGGGGGTGAGTGTTGGCATTTATGCACGAGTCGAAGGAAGAGCTACATTTAGAATGGAATTAGGCCCTTGAAGTGGAGAATGAAAAGCAACAATTTTTCACACTTTTACTGACAAAAATTGTAAATGTAAAACGTGCTTGAACTTACAGATCCTGCCACAGATTGTAATCTGAGATCGGAAAGGCATGTAGCAGTGATGTCTCCAGCTCTGGATTCAATACCAATTCCCAGGGGTGCTAAAACTTCCAGAGATCTTGTCGGCGACTCAAGTCTGTCATATCAATATCATCTCATTATAATATTTTATACTTTACATCATTTCCCCGACACGTTTTGTGCAAATAATCTATTCAATGTGATCTCCCCCTCGACGACCACAATTTTCCACTCTGGCCTACTAAAATGCCTTCACACACATCACAGTTTTCTAAAAGTGCTCTCAAGTGTAAGAAGGCACTTTAATGTTCTCAATCGAGTTGCATTTAATGTGCAACAAATCAGCGAATCTCTCAATAATTGTATAAATTTATCATTCAAAAATGAAATCGTAAAAATTATTGTGGACACTACACTTCGGAGCATAAATGTAATAAAAAAAATTGGGAAACAAGTTTTACTGAAATTTACCTTAGTTCGTGACCAGATTCCGCTCTGACTTGTGGGGTTTGAACGGAGCCATGAAAAACAGCTCCTCCCTCGCCTGAAACGGGAGAAAATAGGAAACATGATATTTCATTAATGAGCCTTGTTTTAACCCACAGACAGACAGACGGGAAAACGATGTGAGCAGAGAAAGAGAAAAGGGAAGGGAGAGAGAGAGAGAGAACCGACAAGAGAGAAGCAGACAAAAGTAAAAGAGGGCTTCCAGAAATACGCACACCGAAAATTACATCATTTTATAGAAAGACCATTGAGTTGACTTGACTTGTCTGATTCTAAAAAGATCCGACTATTAATACATCATCGGAGTTTTCTTTTCTGCCACACCGCTCGACAAATACATTTACAGTCTGCTTGCTACTGCTGTGTGCAATAATTGTAATTCAACACAAAGCCTTTCACTAGAGACTGTTGCCATCTCCGTCCCGTCTCCTTTTACAGCTTACTTGTTACTACAGCCAACTAACTGCACACCACCAGGGTCACCCTTTTTAATGCTATTCTGCTATGTCTAATACTACCCAAGACCTTTAAAGTTAAATTGGAACTCTCTGACTCCCTCGTACACATTTAAAAAAAACAAGTTTTCAGTACACAAAGTATATATATGTATACGGCCCACCAATTTGACATGTCAATCACATAATGTTATTTATCGTAACGTTTTCCCCTCTGACCTTATTCACTCCCTCTGTACATGTATATTTTATATAAAGTAAATCTATATATAACTTGAATATCCACATGTCTATATGTATATACATATGTAGTGCATGATTTGGAGATAATAAGAGAGAAAGAAGGAATTGAACGGCGTCTTCAATTAATTAGCGCTCTCTCAAAGCAGCTTGCTCAATTATTTAAAAAAATGACAAGAACTTTAATTGGGAATGGCATAAAATCAAATAGATAGTAAAAAGACAGGCAATGGTAGTAATGAAAGCGGCTAACTAACCCGTAACTCTGAGTAGATCTGCTCCCACATGAACCTCTTTTTTATCCGCTGAGAATAAAAGATTTCCCCGAGTGTCAGTAATTTTCATTCCGGATGCTTGGCATTCAAGTTTGTCATCTCCTAATTACAAAGAAAGGTAATTACAGAGAAAATAGTGACTTTTAACGAACGTAACAGTTGCGGCAGCAGCAGCCGTTCTTCGTTGGCTTCTGGCCACACTTTAGTCAATCTTCATTTAAAGACAGACCACCACCACCACCACAGACTTGTAAATTCTTTACAATTTTACTGCTACTTGCTACATGCAAACAATTAGTCTAATGAGACACTTTATAGCATGCACGAGGCTTGTTCGACGGAAACCTCAAACATAGTTACGAGCCGTTGTCATCTTAATAGCAGTGCACTTTTTACACGCATAAATGTGTCATCAATATGAGGTCAATTGGCAATTAGTCCAACCACATATTTCAGTTTTTTTAAATAATGTTAAGAAAACCAACCACAAACAGAAACAAACAGAAAACCTGTCTATGTGCGTTTAATCTATGTGTGTAGATTTAACTAACATATAAATACACACAGTGGTTTTGCCTGGCACTATCAGTTAAATAATTAAACTAGTGCCAGAATATCGGATCTTTAAAAGACCACAGAAAAAGATGTTTACTATTTACCAAGACTCGAGGGTAGTTGGATTTTGTCTTATAGTGCAAAGTTGTGTGAGACAACCCTAATAATATTAATCTCAGTTAGAAATATTCAATTTTAAGTTTACATTATATTTATTTGGTTTAAATGTTTATCTTTCATGTATTTCCATTCACACATCATCCACCAAACAGCCCTCGTGCATACATTAATACATAAATAATTTGCGTGTAAATAATTTATTACAATTTATAAACAATAGTGCTCACCCAAAAATATTCTGTTAAGAATCCGTCCATCAGCACTTCTCGACTGAAGAGTTATATTCCTCGACGACTCTATATGAATCGGTTGTCCTTTTCTCGATCGAATTTTAGATGCTATCAGACTATCCAGTGCCATCGCTTCACCTTTTAATTGTATTCCCCCAGGAATTAATCTCAACGCTCCCATTCCATCCTGAAAAACAGAAACAGATTACAAAGAATAAGTATACAAGAACTACACAATTTTCCCTTTAAAATAAGTAGGCAATGGTAGCTGTATTGAGGTGTTCAAGGAGTAGAAAAGCTAAATTCGAGGAAATTAATGATAAACGGAAGTAGGCAATTAGTTACTGCGGAGTAACGTTTTGTGTTGACATTTCCACTTTCCACAACTTCATCTATAAAGAGCTACATATATAAATATACGTATATAGTGATATTTAGTTGTACACTGGTTTTCATTGTATAGCTAGTTAATGGCAATGGCACTGCAGTGCTTAATGTATGAATGAATGGGGAGGTTTAAGTGGACAGCTTTTTGGTTGGTTCCGGTTTTCATATCCGGAAGATTCTTGGCTTCTCGCTAGGGTCCTTATAAACACCACTAACGCACTAGTACATCCTTTCGCCACTTTGGAATTTTTAAAGCGTCTTCTGTGCATGCACAGCAAATGCTATTCCTTTAACCACTGCACACAATCCAATGGTACTAAAGATATACCTAGGTATTTAAAAATACTTTAATAGCCTTTTAGATAATCAGTAGTGAAACACTTTTCATGACTAAAGTCCATGAGAACATTAAAAGAGAGACGTCAGCCAAAGGTCAACTTTTTGAGAAAATATTACCAAATTTTACATTACTGCAATATTTTTTACGTTTCCACTTAAGAATATTAAATAATTAGTGGAATATCACTAATTATGGAGAACGACCAAAAGAAATCTACATACAATTATTACATATGTATGTATAATTCTATTAGGTTACAAAATGGATATTTATTTCTATGACGAGATTAATATGACGAGATTATACCACCGGTTCGGTATAATATATGAATCTAATAATTTTAAATACGGTAACCTGATTAAATCAACGAGAGGGAATTTTCACGTGCAGTTGTAAAATATATTGAGGAAATTTCAATGTCCACATAATCTCACTCAATAGAAATATTCATGAAGTAATATACAGATATGAATTTTGAATGGGGCACGGCTACAACTTCCTGTACATTACTACAAGTTCTATCCCCATCCATAAACGTGGTTGAGGTGGTAAAGTGAATAGTGTGGGTAAGAGAGAGTTGTTCCGGATGTCAACAGCATTGGTCTCACAAATCTGACGTCATCTCTATAAGACATAGTTTGGAATTCAAAATGTAACATATTTACCATTCATAAATAAAAGTTTAAAATGATTACTAACGACAATTAAATAATTTTACCAATGTACTGCGTCATTTTGGCAAGACAATGATGATTGTCCAGTTACAGTTACATATTGTTTTTCTCTGTGAAATTGCATTGATAAAAATTGTAATATCGCCTACTTTTGAAACAATAACACAATTTGCATTGCATTTTTGTAAATGGTAAATATGTCTAATAGCAATTATACTTTTGTGGTGAGTGCAAGTGACATCCAAAGCCCACAGGTAGGTAATTTATCAATCACCCCATTTTTTTCCATTATTGATAATTAGCAGAAACAGATACCACCAATTCCATAATTTCACAGTTCTGAATTCTACATCGGACTCGATTTTCAATACTAAAATTGCCTATGTGAATTCAAGAATGGAATGTACATATATGTGAAACCCTTAAACCACATTCCACGCCTGTTTTCCGCCAATTGGCATGCGCATTAAGCGCATTACGAATGGATAAAAGTTATTTCGCGTTGCCCCGCCCCATCGCGCCACCACTGCCTTACATGCCTGAAGTTTTACATTCAAAACTCCAGTTAAGGTCATCAGGAATGAGTTTTGAATCTACAACTCCACGTCAGCCAATGTAAGCTTTCCTCGATTAGACATTACAGTAAGCTATAAGATACCTATAATATATATTTAATATATTGCAGACACATATCACTAAATGACAAAGTACCATGTGTTTCTAATTGAATTGAAAATTGTGGAAACGGTCTTCCATGTTCAAAATGTCTCTAAATAATATTTTATTAAGGGACAGTCGCTCACTCGCTTCCGAAAGGATTGAACTCATAAAAATTCAAATGCCTCTCCATGAATTATTGTCTCAATTTTAAAGTAATCTGCAACACTGCATCCCCAATTCATTCTATAAAAGAGCATACTACAAGTGCTTTTTATATTTCAACTACGAACCTATTTTTCAGTATAAGAGATACGTTTTTGGCAGTTAAGTTTAAATTTAGAGTTTGAATGGAGAAAAGGCTACCGGAAGGAGCACCATCGCTTTCTCGATGCAATTTAGGATTTGGCCAATAACTACTGGAAGTGCCTTCCACGGTTTTTCGACAGATTTACTGTGTATATTATAAAAAGAGGTGGAGGAGGACGTGAATAGAAAGGAAAAGCCAATGGCCATACATGTGTGGGGGAAATGACAAATACGAAAGAAATACCAAAGCTTTTTTAGAGGGCATTATGATATGATATTAGTGCTCTAGGCTCTCCCACACTGCATTGACTGAATACCCTGATTTTGTGAGTAAGGTTAGTTTGATGGCTGGCTGGATTGTGTCATACTATTCTCTCCTATCATATAAAATACATCATAGGAAAAATAATCCGTACATCCCAATGCTTCCGTGAAATACATCGGTGATGATACGATGAGGATGAGGGAGTACGACGACGGCAAAGCCTATTTCCAACAGTTTCCATGAAAGATGACAAAATGTTGGCTCGTCGTCGCTCAACGAACCGGAAAAACCTTATGACTATTTTTTTTACTCATACAAAGCTATATATAATAAAATACCTTATCTTTTTCCTTGTGAGATATTCATGAGAAAAAGCGTGGAAAAGAGCAATTCGACTCCCCTCTCTAATAATTGTTTCTTGGCTATCAATTTTGCCGTCTAATTTGTAGCGCTTTTGCATTAAATGCATCGTTGTGGCAAATGCAGAAAGGATGTTTATATCATTTTAGAAATCGGATCGACGATGACACAACATTAGATAGAAACCGTTTTACCACTAAACTTTAACATCTCTCCACTCTCCACCACTAAGAGGATTTTTCCCTGTCACAAAGAAAGAAATGCGATTAGAATGGAAATTGAAAAATATTATCCGAAATAATAATAATAATGTTATCTTTGAAAATACGGGATCTCATGGACAGCTGACTCACTTGTAAACTTTGCAACTTGGTTGTTAAAACGTTTTGTAAGCCAGCATTTAAATATCATGTTTTCGTCTGAACAGACTATTAACATTAATCCCCGTGCTCTTGTTCATTCCATAAGACAGATCTGCTCATCTCTATTCTATTGTTTACTCCTTAGTCATCTGTACTCTTCTTTAAACAAAAAAAATGAATTAATGTAATAGATAAATGACATTCTATCCACCATTTTGAAATTGTTATCGAGGCAACCTTTCTATTTGACCAATTTTCAATTAAATTAGAAACACAACACAAGGTACCTTTGTCATTTAGTGACATGCGTCGGCAATATATTATAAATTAGAGGTATTTTATAGCTTTTTGTAATGTCTAATAGAGCACAAATTCAAAAATGGAATGTACAACTTGCACATTGTATTCTAGTGTTGCCGCGTCAAGGGCAGGGTCCCGCGACCGTTCAACATTCATCGATATTCAAGTACAACATTCAATGATTCACAGTACAGTTCACAGTTCAAACGACCATTCTGAGACTGACAGCGAGAGTAGAGAATTTTAATAAAATTCAATTAGCATAATTGATAAAATTTCTAATTTCG